>JXSR01S003493.1:4546-19146 GCA_000969725.1 Ophiothrix spiculata
ACTCATCATCAAGGTATACATGGCAAAAGATGGAACAGTAGTATCAGGTGGTAGTTTGCCATTGCTTTCCACCCACATGGAGCCACCAAAGGTGTTAAGACACCAATGGGAAACCCAGCCAAATTTGGGGCTGGTAAGGGTAACTTTCAGCTCCTCGGCAGTACTACTTAAAACCTGCCTCCCCTTGTTGAAAGGGGGGTGTGATAAATCAATTTTTTTGCGGGCCCCCCTTTAAATATGTAGCAGACCCCACAAAACAAGAATATAATGAAGAAAAAATAATTTAAGTTCGGGAACCCCCCTGTACATACCCTCTGAAAGTTTTGGCATAAGGTTGTCGAATTCGGAAGACTTACACCATGCATTTGTATAAGTGATATTATATAAAGTTAAGAAAATAATTGAAATGACATGGTACATGAAAGATAATGTAAAAGGTGTTCAATTCAAATAAAACAAAGTGTTTTCAAGGCAAAAGGTAGTATTTTAAATGGTTATTTCATTAAAATTTTTCACAATCTTGGTGAAAATAGGCTGATAAATGGGATAGAAGTTGGGGTATTAAAAATTGACTGTTTAACATGCAATTTTCATCATCAAATTCGTGATATACTCAAATTTCATATAATTTGAGTCATCTATAAGGGATGTATGAAAGAACCTACAAACAATCATGACATGTACATAGCCTCAAATAATAGTGAAAATTAATTGAGGTGATTTATTTCAGTTTATCAAACGCTTACTGGAATCTATCCATTGTCTTTTGCTCATTTTTTTTCTTTTGCTCTTCTGTTTTTTGTTGTTGCCAAGATAACAAATTCCCTAGACCCCTTCTCCAAAGCAGGAATGTAATCAGGAAGTGAATCCCTTATGCGGACTCATAATGGAACAAAAGTTCTCTGGTGGCAGGCGTTTTTAAACTAGGTAACGTGGTATTTGGACAGCTAAGTCATGGGTCTAACAGGGCGTCTAAGACAGGGATCGCACTGTTGATGTTCGGGAAAAGTGGTTAACAAGAAGTTCTTGGGGTTCTTTACATTGGTTTCTACAGCCAACTTTCAAAAATACTTTTTAAAGTCTGTATTATACCACAGCATACATAACCATGTATGGTGCTGGACAGGGAAAGCCAAATGGCCAGAGGAAAGGGTCCTGTTGGTGAAGTATTCATGGAACGATTTAGATAATTTCATGATTTTCATCTCTTCACCTTGATCTAAATCATTTAGGTCTAATGGTCTAGAAGATAATATCAAGGTATGCCGCAAAACACAGAACAATATGTATATTTGAAGTTGACAAGCTATTGCATATTATTTTCTATGCACTTTATTATTACTTCCCTTTTTAAAATGCAAGTATCCTTGTCATAATTGTTATTTTTTTTTTAAATACCGGTACCTGTTCAAGCCTTTTTACAGCTGTATCCTGGTATTCATTATGAAAAAAGCAAAAATGAGGTTACCCTTGTCCACAAAATTACAATTATGGCTTCAAACATCCAAATGATTTGTCAGCCAATACCTTAAAATGCTATTGATTATCATACATGATATTGGGTAGTTTAAAATTGATTTTATGTACAATATAATGAATGTTTGTAAATGTAAAGCGTCGCCTGCTACTTAAAACCTGCCGAATTCGGAAACCTTGTCAGCAAATTTTCAAAGGGTATGTACAGGGGGGTTATGCAACTTTTTTCTAAAATTGTCTTTCATATTCTTGATTGGTGATACCATATTTTGAAGGGGGCCCCACATTAAAATGTCAAAATTTGCCAATTAACACACACCCCTACTTTTGATTGTAATATGACTATGTCAGATCACATAACATCTTTGTGTAAATCAGTGAACTTTTTGTTGTGGAACCTTGCTAGAATCAGAAGGTTTGTTGATCATGACACTGCATCTAATGCTATGCGGGCACTTGTGCTGTCGAAGCTTGACTATGGCAATGCACTCCTTTCTAGTTGTAGGAATAAAGATATTGCTCGCTTACTGGTAAGGGATTTCAATGTGCTGTATTCTAGATAAGAGTTGTAGCATGCGTTGAATATTAACATATTAAAAGTTGTATTTACCAAAAGTGGCTGGATATTAAACTGTGCTTGATTTCATAAGATGATGTCAGAAGTCTAAAGAGTCTATACAATGGCTACCAGACTCACGCTACCGCCGCCGGACGAGTTAGAAGTGTATAAAAATGCAGCTTCGTCGTGGAAACGATTTGAACAAAAATGGAAGAACTTTTCATCAGCAACTGGACTCAATGAGGAACCAGATCCTATTACAGGTAGCTACTTTGTTAACAATAATAGGCGATGATGCCATATCAGAGTATAATAAACTCAGCTGGAATTAAGCTGGGGATGAGAATAAGATCAAACCAGTTCTGCAAAAGTTTGGAGATTTCTGTGAAGGAAAACGTAATGTGATTTATGAACGATATTTGTTCAACGCTTGTTCACAACAGGAACAAGAAACCATTGAGAAGTATGTCACAAAGCTTTGCATATTGACAGAAAACTGTGAATTAGAAGAGTCACTTATTAGAGACAGAGTTGTGCTCGGTATAATAAAGGATAAATTGAGAGAACAACTATTGCATAAACCTGACCTAACCCTTCAGATGGCGATAGATGATATTAAAGTGTACGAGTCTACCAAACAGCAAATTAAAGAAATTACAGATAATAACAGCTCAACTGTCCATGCGTACAATGCTACCAGAATGCGTAGAAATAACAATGCTTCGCGACAAAATCCAAGATCCCGAAAGGAACATAATAGGCCGCCATCAAGAAATAAAACACAACTATCGAGCAACAGGCGATATGACTGTACAAGATGTGGTGGTAAACACAATGCCAATGATGACAAATCGCAATGTCCAGCAAATGGCCAACGATGTCATAAATGTAATGGATTCAACCATTTTGCTGCGCAATGTTTTTCAAGACCAAGTAGTTCAAGAAATAACAACGCCAGCGCCAGGCCCAAGTACAGGCCCAGACCAAAAGTTCATCAAATGGAGGATCGTCACACAGACAGTGATAATGACTATGATGAAATATGTACAGTCAGAAGCAAGAAGCTGTAATTCGCACACCTAGAGATACACGAAGGTAAAACAAAAAATCGTGTAAAATTTCAAGTTGATACAGGTGCGTCCTGCGATGTAATCAGTGCACAATATTTAAGAAATACAACAAAAGCAGAAATGAAAACCAGTTCAGATGATAATAAATTGAAGAAGTACAACGGCAGTGTCATAAAACCATTAGGTTACATACAACTGAAAGTCAAGAATCCTGCAAATGGAAAGACATACCTGATGAAGAATGTAACAGTAATTAAAGACAAATTCACTCCAATAATTCACTGGTCTACAAATTTTCAAAGATTTCGAGTATCTGAGATGAAACATACCTTTCTTAGTCAATTTTGGGCTGCTGAACACGAATATGACCATTAAAAAATCTGATTAGCTCTAGATTTTAAGAATTTTGCGATTCAATATTTTACATGGCAACGTATAGGGGCAATACACAATGTGGTAGATCTACATGCATTTTACGTATATACAGTTACACAGATTATGAAGGTTCTACTGACGCTTCTTTGGTTGTTTCTTATACTTAATATCTGGGCCATCTCTTTTTAGGAACAACAGAAATCTCACAATAATGATGTGCTCTATTATGTATTGATAACGTTTCTCTATGGCTTAGATCGAAACGTTCACCTTGTTATCACCGACTGCACCACCACAGTTGACAGGAAAAGAATCAATGTGATTGAAGTAAATGGATTTTTAAGGACATATTGCAGCCCAACTTTAAATAGCATAGTAACATGTCTTCCACAAATTGTTTGGAAATACCAGCTTCATTATTTCCAAGGAAATTGTTAACAACTTGGGAGTCTTCTTTTGCTTCCTATGATGCAATGAAATGCTTCATCTAAAAGTTCATGGATTTGAGGAACAACAAATACACCCTCTATTGCTTTACTCAGCTTTAGGAATTAAGTACCAAAGCTCCATGGAATGCTGATCCATGGCCTTAACAAAGTTCTTCATTCTTTTTGAGTTCTATCTTTAGTAAAACCTTGTTTTGGTCTACAAGTGAAAGACATTGCACAGTCTCATTGAATGTCATTAAGGAGAAGCAGTTGGTGGGAAGATCTTGCACCACTGTCCCATTCACAAAGAAAACAACGTGTAACCTCAATGAGAACAAGCAAGATAGTAATGATTTTGAGGTCAACGCAAATCTGTCATTGTATTGGCATACTTGCGTGCATTCTAAAAAGTTGCTTTCCATTGTCAAGTTTATTTCATGTAAAAGTACTCGCTGAGACTTAATATTGATCAAACAATAACATCAATAAAACAGCTACACTCATTAGGACTTTTAACTGGCTTCATTTAAACCATCAACATCAACTATCTTAGATTTTCCAGTTAAAATTTATAACAACATCATGGCAGAATACCAAATCAACTATCATCTTCTTCAGACTCGAAATAGTAGTGGCTTAAACAAGTTCTATAATCAGTTTATTATCCTACTTCATTAACAATAATTTTAATGGACATGAGCAGAAAAAATAACATTAAAAGTAAGGTTTCTGTACTCAACATTGTGGTACTCCCTATATTGCCTATTGGCTCCTATTGTGGTACACAGTATACCGCTGGGGTTCTGTATCTTTAAAACAAGAGCTAACTAGCATTTTTAAGCATCAATTTTGGTTTCAGTGACCCAAAATTAGTCAAGATTTACTACTTTCATTTAAGATACTTTTTGGCTGTAGACCAGTGTAATAGGAAAGAAATCTGCTGAATATATGGACTTAGTGAAAGTGAATTTTTCACAATATTGATGTGATACAGCCAGCATCAGATCAGATATTAGACCCATACACAGATGTATTTGAAGGTCAAGGATGTTTGTCTGGCCCATGCCATATTCAGATAGATGAAAGTGTACCATCAGTAATCCAGCCACCTCGCCGTGTACCAGCAGCATTGAGAAAACCACTCAAAGAAAAACTAGATGAACTTGAAAAACAAGGGATAATAAGTCCAATCACCAAGCACACACCATGGGTGTCAAGTTTGTTGGTAGTCAACAAGAACAACAATCTGCGTATCTGTTTGGATCCGAAGCCACTAAACAAGGCTATAAAGAGATCGCATTACCAACTTCCTACAATAGAAGATGTAGCGTCTCGTTTGACGGATGCCAAGATATTTTCGGTCCTCGATGCCAAAAATTGTTTTTGGCAAGTGGAGTTAGACCAACCATCAGCTGAATTAACGGCCTTCCATTCTCCTTTTGGAAGATATATTTGGAATCGACTTCCTTTTGGTTTATCATCTAGTCCTGAAGAATTTCAGAGAAGGATCATAGAAACGCTAGAAGGAATTGAAGGAGTAGAAGTTATAGCAGACGATATATTAGTGATTGGCCGAGGTAAAGACTTAGAAACAGCAACTAAAGATCATGACAAAAACCTGATAAATCTGCTAGAAAGAGCCAGAGAGAGAAATCTGAAGCTAAATAGAGAAAAAGTCAAACTACGACTAACTGAAGTGACTTACATAGGACATTTGCTAACAAGCAACGGGTTAAAACCATACCCAAAGAAGATAGAAGCTGTTGTCGACATGCCGACACCGCAGAATGTTCCAGAATTGAAGCGATTTCTGGCAATGGTTACGTATCTCTCAAAAAGCTTTTGCCAAATTTGTCTACGACTACAGACTGTCTTAGAAAGCTGGAAGAAAAAGATGCAATATGGTGTTGGGAAGAACATCATGACCAGGCTATAGCACAAGTGAAAAAACAAATTACAAGCGCACCCGTATTACGGTTTTACGATGTTACAACACCGGTAACACTACAGTGTGATGCATCCCAAACAGGTCTGGGAGCTGCCAGCTGCCATCTTACAGCAAGGGCAACCAGTAGCATTTGCACCTAGAGCTTTAACCGAAACAGAAACAAATTACGCTCAAATAGAGAAAGAAATGCTTGCGATTGAATATGGGTGTGAACGATTTGACCAATATCTATATGGTTAAGAAGTCAAAGTTGAATCAGATCATAAGCCACTAGAAACTATAATAAAGAAACCGCTTCATAAAGCACCAATACGGTTACAGCGTATGATGTTAGCATTACAAAAGTATGATCTGATAGTAACATTCAAGCCTAGAAGACACATGTATATTGCAGATACGCTCAGCCGCGCATATTTGAATACAGAAAAAGACGCAAAGTCATTTGGAGAAGTCAGACAGATGAATGTCACACAGCACAAAGATCCTGAAGCTATCAACTTATTGAAGTATCTGCCAATATCTGATGAAAGATTAACAGAAATAAAGAACAAAACAAGAGATGACACAGCACTTCAGACATTAAAACAGGTCGTATTATTAGGTTGGCCTGAGAAGAATACAGCACTACCAGAAGAAGTTAAGCCATATTTTAACTTTCGAGATGAGTTGAGTGTTGTGGATGAAATACTGTTCAAAGGAACTAGAGTTATTATTCCCAAAGTGATGATACCAGATATGAAAGACAGAATTCATTCCAGTCATCTAGGACTTGAAACATGTATGCGCAAAGCACGTGAAGCCGTCTACTGGACTGCCCTAGATCATGCGGCATTTGGAACAAAGACATGGCAGAATACATTGCCAAATGCAAAGTATGCAGTGCTCATCCAAGAGCTCAAATCAAAGAGCCACTGAAGTCACATGAAGTAATTCCAAGACCATGGAGTAAAGTTGGAACTGATATTTTTGAATTGGATGACAGAAAATACATGGTGACAGTAGACTACTACTCAAATTTCTGGGAAATTGATTTTTTACCGGAAGCCACAGCAGAAACAGTAATTGGCAAATTAAAGTCACAATTTGCAAGGCACGGTATTCCCGAAATTGTAGTCAGTGATAATGGACCTCAATATTCGTCCGAGAAGTTTAAGACATTTTCAAATCAGTGGGAGTTTGAGCATGTAACGTCGTCACCCACTTACCTACAGAGCAACGGTAAAGCGAAATCTGCAGTGAAAACAGCAAAGCAAATATTAATCAAGGCCAAAGCAGACAACAGAGACCAATATTTGGCTATACTGGACTATAGAAACTCACCAACACAAGACTCAGCTACCAGTCCTGTACAGAAGTTGATGAGTCGCAGAACCAGAACGCGTTTACCGACAGCCGCCAAATTGCTCAAACCTGTACAACAAGAAATTCAACAGAAACAATCAAAACAGCAACGGTACTACAACCGAGGGGCAAAATCTCTGAAACCCTTGAAAATTGGAGATCATGTTCGCATCCAACCAGTTGGACATGATAAAAGGTGGAAATTTGCCACCGTAACAAAGGAACTTGCTTACAGATCCTATGAAGTACAAACAGAAAATGGTCAGCGATTGCGACGTAACAGAAAACATCTTAAGTTATCTCAAGAAAGCTGTCCACCAACAGATGATGAAGCAGATTTGGACACTGGCAGTTAAATCGAGCCGAGAAATTCTTCAAGTTGGAGCAGTTCAGCACGATCACCTGCAAGTTCAAGACAAGATCCCATGGGAGCAGAAAAGAAATTTTCAAGATATGGCCGGAAAATCAAGACAAGACAGCGAATGGATCTTTAAAGTCTGTGCATCATAGGAACTGAAAACAATTTTTAGCATTGTATAAAAACTGCAAATCAGCTTTTTTTTTCAGTTTTAAAAGCAAATTTTTGCCAAGAAAATTGAAAGCCATAAATGAAGGTTTCTTGTGTTTTGTTTAGACCTATATTTTTGTGAGTAGATTTTGTTTGTGCAAAATTAAAAGTCACTGGCCATAGTAAGTCATGGCATTTCAGTGTTTTGCACCCACATTGTTCATTCCAAAACTAGGCCCATTGTTTTCAGCTTGGCCAGCATGTAAATTACATGCATGTCAAATTTCTTATGCAAATTTGCAGTTTAATTGTATATATTTTTTTATGTCTTTTCTCCCACATGAAACAAAATAATGATCATGTTTACAGAGAGAGGAATCAAGATGCACATTCCTCTATTTTTTAACACTTGGAAGTGATTGTCTACGCATTTTCATCTCCATACAAACACATGTAAACACACACCGTACATACACTTGCATGTTTGCAAGCTAAAATTGGTGAAGAAAAGGACAAGTTTTTTTCTGAAGGAGACAGATGACACCATACGTTTTGTTTATGATGGATCAATAATTTGTTTGTGAAGGATCTAGAATTGTTTATGAAGGATCTACAATTGTTTGTGAAGGATCTACAATTTGTTTGAAATGGATCACTAATATTGTTAGTCACACCAGGGTTATCAAGTTACAAGTTAGCTTTGATCAAGGGCAGAATAACCCCTTTTGCTATTTGTGCAGGGTGCAGGACAGTCTACCCTCCTCTTTATATTTATTGATAAACTGTTTGCTTGATCAGTGTTCAAAGATCATTTTTGAGTTAATAGTGTTTTGCGAAAAAAAAACATGATTCATTCATCAAGTGCCATTGAAATTCAATCCATGAGACACTTTTCAGAGAACAAACATTTTTGTTCTGATTTCTTTGAAAAATGAAAGATAATTGTTTCAGATCATTCAGTAAATCTGTTAAATTGATTGTTCAACAAAGGAGCCAGTCTTGGAAAACAAACTCTTGGACTCAGATCAAATTCAGTTCAGAGATGTGTATTTGTTTTCATAAAAAGGGAAAGATGTTAAGGGATTTCAATGTGCCGATCTTAGGTCATGACTGTATTCTAGATAAGAGACTGGCAACACCGTAAACACGCTTTCCAAAATGTCAGCCCGCATAGTTGTAGCATGCGTTGAATAGTTACATATTAAAAGTTATATTTACCAAAAGCGGCTGGATATTAAACTGTGCTTGATTTCATAAGACTTACAACGTCTCCAGAACCGTGCCGCCCCTATTATTTTTCAGCTTCCTCGCAGCACTCCAACATCTCCTCTGCTTACGTCCCTACACTGGCTGCCCATTGACAAGCGTATTCAGTTTAAAATACTTTTGCACATCTACAAATCTCTCAATGATCTGTCTCCGATCTATTTAAAGGATTGCATTGCCATCTATGTTCCACCAATAAAGGGAAGGTCTTCGTTCGGCCATGGACACCACACGACTTTTCATTGCAAAAAGTAACAAACGTGCCGGGGAAAGGTCGTTTGGTGTCTTTGGACCAACCCTCTGGACTCAGATTCCTTCAGCAATAAGATCTGCTTCTTCAGTTGCAAGTTTTAAAAAGGGCTTGACGACTTATTTGTTCTAATCATGTTTGTTGTTTCTGATGTATGTTTGTTTATATTTTTCTGTATTTATATATATTCCTTTGTTATGCGCAATGATCATCTCTGTTGGAATTGCGCACTACAAGTCAATTATGCAGATATTTTTCAAAATGGCGCTGTCAATTTTTTTCCGAGTTGACTCGCAACTGACGGTCTACTTTAACGGTCTAGCATAACTTCACCTCTAAGTAGGTGGTACCCCGATTATTTTTTCATTAAAATGACCGCAAATGATGTAAAAATAATAATCTAAATGCTCAGGGTCGCTTTTTTGTGTTTTGGTGCAATTGGCGATCATCCGACAAGGGTTAAATTTACTGATTACTATAATTAACGGTGAAAAAAAAGTGCACTTCCCGTTATAATTGACCTTCAAAATTAAGGTATTATAAGATGTACGAATGCGTTTAATGTGAAAAATAAATACTTCAGATTTCGCCGCTGCAACTCACGTATGATTAGTAGTTATCGGAAATTTCTTTGTCGAGTAAAAGGGGAAATCTGAAACACCCGATTATAAGGATTCCGACCACTAATACTAATAGAGATCATTATTTGGCCTACCTCGTCCTATGCCTTCAACACCATCATTTTGTGTAATGGTTTCTTTTTCACAGTATCTGAGCCTTCTTGGCCTAATTATATCTATATCTGCAATTTTGTGCGTGAAAACTACAATTTGAATAAAAATGAAAAAAATAAGCCATCTAAAAAATTGGAATTCAATTCTATATATATGCTTTAAGTATCTTAACCGATCTCTGGTATATACAAAACGACTATTTTTTTTTAAAGAAAAGGCGCCTTCAATTCACTGTTGTTTGAAGTGGACATTTATTCATTTTTAACCAAAAAACATTGAAAATAAATCACACTCAGCTTGTGTCGTATTATCTTCTCCATATACACCTAAATGCATATAAATCCACGTAACTGACTGTTCGCTATTGTATTTTTGACCTAAATTCCCTGTCGAATATCAAACGGAAGCTGCTGTCCACCCCTGTGATCTTCACTTCTGCACTTACCAACCTGAAGTAATTAATGAAGTTCATTTGTCAACCCAGGGTAATCATAGTCATTTGATATATTTTAAGCCTAAATATACTTAATAGTAGTATAATGTTGTATGTTCTACGTATGACTTAATGTAGTATATATAATGTAGTATGTTCTACGCAATGGAGTCCACGCTGTAAGTGGAAGACAACCCAGTGTTGGTCAACCCGGGGTTGCTTAACTCTGGGTTGACTATCATGTGGGTATTTCCACCGCTGCATATATATACATGTAATCATATATATACCGCTAGTTGACTGAACTCCTCTTACAACATCCGGGCGCCAATTCCTATTTATGGTCCAAATTTGGTCCAGGTAGGGTCAAAAGTTCTAGAGTTAATGGCATTGACCATGGCCTTGATATGACCTGGTATGACCTAGGTTAATGTGTTGGACAATTTTACGATTTGGCCTCTACATGACCTTTAAAATTTAAACCCCAATCCCCTTAGAGTACGGGGGCATATTAAAATATTCATGGTCCAAGTTTGGTCTTGATTGCGGTATATGTTAACAAACATGCATTCCGTGAATTATGATATAACAAAGTTAGACTGTATGTAGCCTTTCGGAAAGGATTCAACAAAACATTTTTCACGTTTATGAAAGGTTTTTTTTTCTTTTTCCTTTTTTCACTTTCTTCTTTATAGTTTTGTTTTGAACGGTGTTGCAGAAAGCAACTGTCCTATAATCTTAAACACACTTTCGTAACGTGATATATAAAACGTGTGGATTGAATGAATCAAACTTGACGTTTGTTCATTTTTTTTCCATCTAAATAACGCTTGGCCTCGCTTCTACTATATTCTCCTGTTTTGTGCATCGGTTTGAACAATTAAGTTCTGCTATTTCAATATGTCCATAATAGCCGATATATATCACGAATCGTGATTTCGTGTTTACGCAAGCAGGGCCATCCCTTCTTTGACATACATCTATTTGCTAAGCGTGTTTAATGCTAAACCAGCTAAATGTGTGTACACTTGGTTTTGAGACAGAGAAGAAATATTTACGCCTTACATATTTCTTGTAAAGTTCTTGACTTTTACCTGATAGATAGATTATGTAATCGTCTCATTGAGTAATCCTTGATAAAGTCTAAAATAAAAAGTTTGTTTCATTTAAATTAGTAAGCTAAAACAGATATTATGATTAATCAAATATTTGGTTGCAAAATGTATCTGTTCCGACATAGCCGGTTACGATTAAAGTGCTTTAGAGTATTTTTCCTTCATTTCCTCACTTAACCGTACAATTGTTTACATATCTTCATGTGCATACTTCCCTTTTCTTCTATGCTGAAGATATTCACACATTTATTGGTAAATTAGGGAAGATATGACATATTTTTGATGGTGAACTATTTTGCTTCTATTAAGAAACCTCAAAATTTTCAGGTCAAAATCACAAACGTGAACCAGACAAATTTACTGTCATTTATTTGATAAGTCAAACCCTTTGCATAGACTTTCAAATGAAATGAAATGAATTATATAAGTTTATTTCACAGGCTAAAAATGCAATATTTACATATCTCTTGACTATCCATTCAAGCTAAGAAGTGTAACACGCTACGATTGTACTAGAACACCTGGTATAATTGGAATGTCCAGGCGATATGTTCGACCGTACGTTATGATACTGTCATATTACGCAACACTTTAGTCAGTAACGATGGTTATGAAGTCAAACAATAAATGAGATCAGCAAGCTGCTTCATGGTACCAAACAGCCATTTTAACATAACAGTGATAATGGTACTTCCCTATAAATAACATGGTGGATACCATACTGATGCTTTCCTAATGATTTATCAAACACGACACAGATTTGAAGAAACCCAATAGGCAAACTCATTAGCAATGTTGTTTTTCTTATATAACATCTTGTTTTTTGAACCGATTACATAAACTGTCTTAGGGCAAGATATATGATGCCAATGACACCAAATGGTTATTTCATATGCATCTACATGTCTTTTTTCGTCATTATTGTCTTGTTTTAAAGGAATTACGAGTGTGATTCGTTTAATTTAGAAAATGGGCAAATTGGTTTAGTTTAACGTCATCACTACAATCAATTTATCACATGGTACAGAGGTTGCTGTGGCAAATCATTGTTTAATTTGAATCATTTTATGCTCGATTTTGCACTTACTTAAACATATATGTATTGTAATTTCTTTAAAAAATTTGTACATTACAATATTCCAGTGGTGTAGCTAGACTTTTTAGTCGGAAGGGTCAAAAGCATTTCGTCTCGATGGCAAACACGTTTTGTACATATTTTTTCGACACATTTGATACGACTTTGAGAACCAATTTCATTTAGGCAGAACCATAATCCATCTACTTTGACAAGCAAATATAACCGGACTTATATTAATGACATGCTGAACCAGATATGTCCAATGATTCGTTTGCAGATAAAAACCGATTACATTTGGATATGTACTGACAAGTCTTGCCAAAGCAATAATCAAAGTTCGTGAAATGGCCACAAAACCTCTGTCAAACCACATTAATCAATCATGTTTTCTTTAATTTCCCTTTATCAACAAGTGACCATACATCTTGACATTCACGGAACAAAACTACAACAGTTATATCTTGACCAATTGAAAAAAAGTTTGCAGACGGACATAGACTTCCAGCAAGATTGATATAACAACTCACTTCTATACGGCCTTCCTCAAAAAGGAATTAACAAAATTCAAAGAATCCAGAATATGGCTGCTCGTTTAATTATCTCTCACTAGGAATCGTGACCACATAACCCCAATCCTCCGTGACCAGCTGCATTGGCTACCAATTGATCAAATAATAAATTACAAAATTCTTCTTCTTACATACAGATCATTCCATAGCATTGCCCCTTCTTACCTAACTGAGCTTATCCGGCCCTATGTACAAAATAGGAGCCATAGGGCTGGAAGTGAACGACCACATGATAATCTCACGGTCATTAACCCACGCACCAAAACCTATGGTGAGCGTTCGTTCACTGTCGCTGCCAAAATGCTATGGAATGCCCCCACCCCCATCCCATGTCCGTAGCTTGCCAAATATTAATCAATTCAAGGGTCAGCTTAAAACATTCCTCTTCAACTCTGCCTACACTGTGTAATTGTTGTTCTTTTCCATTTTTTTTCGTGTGTTTTCATAGCGCATTGAGATGTTTTAATGTTATTTGCGCTCACAAATGTGGTGTTATTATTATTACTATTCCAAACTTATGGACAGATCCCCAAGCTTCAAGCTAATACCGGATAGAGAAGCAGAAACGTTTCTATTAGAAATGAGAAAAAACTCAGTCTTGTCCTGGTTCAAACGCAGTGTGTTTTTGATACAAGCAGATAATTTGGCACATGACTTTTGACCTTTGAACCCTAACCCCCTTATAACACTCAAGGGGGGGGGGGGGGGATGCAAATTGATACCCTTGGTCCAAGTTTGGTCTTGATTGTCGTATACGCAATCAAACATAAATGCAAACCGTGAATTATGATATGAAAAAGTCAGACTGTATGTAGCTCTTTGAAAAGGATTCAATCAAACGTTTTTCGCTTTTTTTAAAGGTTTTTTTCTTTATCCCTTTTTCACTTTCTTTTTTTATAGTTTTGTTTTGAACGGTGTTGCAGAAACCAACTGTCCTATTAATCTAACACAGTTTTGTAACGTGATATATAAAACGTGTGTCCTGCACATTTAATAAATACAATTTGACGTTTGCTCATTTTTGTCCATCCAAATAACGCCTGGCCTCGCTTTTTCTATATTCTCCTGTTTTGTGCATCGGTTTGAACAATAAAGTGCTGCTATTTCAATATGTCCACAATAGCCGATATATATCACGAATCGTGATTTCGTGTTTACGCAAGCAGAGCCATCCCTTCTTTGACATATATATTTGCTAAGCGTGTTTAATGCTGAACCAGCTAGGTGTGTGTACACTTGGTTTTGAGACAGATAAGTAATATTTACGCGCTACATATTTCGTGTAAAGTTCTTGGCTTTACCAGATAGCCAGATTATGTAATCGTCTCATTGTATATTCCATGATATAGTCATAGTAGTCATAGTCATAGTATTTTATTTTCCATCATTAAAAACATATAAATTACAAGTCAAGAAAAAAACAAGATGGAGGAGATACATCAAGAGGCAA
>JXSR01S003493.1:34978-45586 GCA_000969725.1 Ophiothrix spiculata
GTAGTATGTTCTACGCAATGGAGTCCACGCTCTAAGTGGAAGACAACCCAGTGTTGGTCAACCCGGGGTTGCCTAACCCTGGGTTGACTATCATGTGGGTATTTCCACCGCCGCATGCATATATATATATACATGTAATCATATATATACCGCTAGTTGACTGAACTCCTCTAACTACATCCGGGCACCAATTCCTATTTATGGTCCAAATTTGGTCCAGGTAGGGTCAAAGGTTCTATATAGAGTTAATGGCATTGACCATGACCTTGATATGACCTGAAATTACCTAATGACCTAGGTCAATGTTTTGGATAATTTTACGATTTGGACTCTACATGACCTTTAACATTTGAACCCCTATCCCCTTAGAGTACGGGGGTATATTAAAATATTTATGGTCCAAGTTTGGTCTTGATTGCGGTATATGCTAACAAACATACATTCCGTGAATTATGATATGACAAAGTTAGACTGTATGTAGCCTTTTGGAAAGGATTCAACAAAATTAAACATTTTTCACGTTTATGAAAGGTTTTTTTTTTCTTTTTCCTTTTTTCACTTTCTTCTTTATAGTTTTGTTTTGAACGGTGTTGCAGAAACCAACTGTCCTATAATCTAACACACTTTCGTAATGTGATATATAAAACGTGTGGATTGAGTGAATAAAACTTGACGTTTGTTCATTTTTTTCCCATCCAAATAACGCTTGGCCTCGCTTCTTCTATATTCTCCTGTTTTGTGCATCGGTTTGAACAATAAAGTGCTGCTATTTCAATATGTCCACAATAGCCGATATATATCACGATTCGTGATTTCGTGTTTACGCAAGCAGAGCCATCTTTGCTAAGCGTGTTTAATGCTGAAAAAGCTAGGTGTGTGTGCACTTGGTTTTGAGACAGAGAAGTAATATTTACGCGCTACATATTTCTCGTAAAGTTCTTGGCTTTTACCAGATAGCCAGATTATGTAATCGTCTCATTGAGAAATCCTTGATAAAGTCTAAAATAAAACAGTTTGTTTCATTTAAATTAGTAAGCTACAGCATACATTATGATTTATCAAATATTTGGTTGCAAAATGTATCTGTTCCGACATAAACGGTTACAATTAAAGTGCTATTGAGTATTTTTCCTTCTTTTCCTCACTTAACATGATTGTGTTAAGGTTTTTGTCGGGACCGTTTTTTCATGACATTATGTCGACATGTCGCAATGATTTGTTGTCAACGTCGACATATGTGTCGATATAAAGTTTTTATCAAAGACTTGTTTTTGCGGGAAAAATACAAATTGTTTTGATTAAGCCTAGACGTATACTTACCTAAAATAATGTGCTAGTTATTTCTGCATACGGCAATATGGATGATATAAAATTGGTGTTTTGTAACACTAATTTTATATCATCCATGATACTGTTTTGATTGTGAACGATCGTAATAACTTTAAAAAGGGTTGTAAATGACAACAAATGTATAGGTATTAAAATATTTATGCAGCACTTTAAAGTTCATTATCTAATAAACAGGCAAAAATATATCAAGTTTTTATGGAATTTTACTTGTTAGTTTTGTCGAGAAATGAGATTCGTCGAGATATGCTTTATGTCGACATAAGGCATGTCGACAGAAACCTTAAATTGTTTACATATTTAAATGTGCATACTTTCTTTTTCTTCTATGATGAAGATACCACACATTTATTGGAAAATTAGGGAATATATGACATATTTTCGATGGTGACCCATTTTGCTTCCATTTAGAAACCTCGAAATGTTCAAGCCAAATCGTAAACTTTGACCAGACAAATTTACCGTCATTTATTTGATAAGTCATACCCTTTGCATAGACTTTCAAATGAAATGAAATGAATTATATATTTTATTTCACAGGCTAAAAATGCAATATTTACATATCTCTTGACTATCCGTTGAAGCTAGAAGTGTACACGCTACGATTGTACTGGGACACCTGGTATAATTGGAATGTCCAGGCGATATGTGCGACCGTACGTTATGATACTGTCATATTACTTAACACTTTAGTCAGTAACGATGGTTATGAAGTCAAACAATAAACGAGATCATCAAGCTGCTTCACGGTACCAAACAGCCATTTTAAAGGGACTGGCCTAGATCCTGTCCGCTGATTTTCTGACTATATACTTTTTTCACATGTACCGATAGTTCATGATTATATTTCGCTGAATTTGTGTAACAGAGGAAAAAATTGAAATTATTTACCAGCTGTATTTTTTGTCGCCGGCGACAAAAAATGGTTGAAAAGGTGTTTCTAGTTTCAAATCTAAAAAAAATATCTTGTTTCTACGCCTGTGATGGGTAAACAAAATTATTTTGATAAAATTGTTCTCTTTTGATATGTATTAACTTATCTCCAAGTGCTTCATTCGATCTTGTATCTGGTAAATCCATCTGAGGAACAAACTTACGATTTAGAAAACACTGGATAGTCACACCAACATCACATATAGATATATTGCAAATCAATTCGCTGTCAATTTGAGCAATTTCTGTGTACATTTCTGTACTTTGTTGGATTTTACTACACTTTTAAGCTTTATTTAAAGCATTTCCATAAGTGTTTAATTCTAAGTGTAATCTAGGCTAGCCCCTTTAACATGACAGTGCTAATGGTACTCCCCTATAAATAACAAGAGGGAAACCATACTGATGCTTTTCTAATGATTGTTCAAACACGACACAGATTTGAAGAAACCCAATAGGCAAACTAATTAGCAATGTTGTTTTTCTTATATAACATCAGGTTTTTTGAACCGATTACATAAACTGTCTTAGGGCAAGATATATGATGCCAATGACACCCAATGGTTATATCATATGCATCTACATGTCTTTTTTCATCATTATTGTCTTGTTTTAAAGGAGTTACGAGTGTGATTCGTTTAATTTAGAAAATGGGCAAATTGGTTTAGTTTAACGTCATCACTACAATCAATTTATCACATGGTACAGAGGTTGCTGTGGCAAATTAATGTTTAATTTGAATCATGTTAGGCACGATTTAGCACTTATCAATTATAAATGTATTGTAATCTTTCTTCCAAAAAATGCACATTACATTATTGTTCCGGGCGGTCAACCGTCGGTTGAATTTAAAGTAGGCATATTTCCTAAAATAAATCCAGTCATCTAAAGTAATGTTTACCTCTTTTAGTTGTCAATTGATGTTTAGATATAGAGGTACGATGGCTGTTAATGTCCACGGGTATCGGTTGCTTGGAAGCAGAACATCTTTTATGACACTATTATGTAAAGATTATATCTGTATTGTATTTTAGTTGACCTAAGGCATATTGAACATCTTTAAATTGTAATTTCCTTCATTATATGCGAAAAACACTAAATATGGACATTTTCAGGTCAGCGTTTTATTACTTTTTTGTAACGCCATATGTTAATCATTTTCTATAACTTTTTTGAAACAGAAAAAAAAAACTTGTGTCAATTTCATGTTCACAGGAGGATTATTTAGTAATTCCCTCCTTCCAAGACTCATTTAAAAACTCTTTATAATGTTAGTGATTGTACGAGTATAATTCAACCAAGTATCAACAATTTTACATTACTAATTGCATCAAAATATTACTAAAACATAAAGAAATGATTCAGTCATTACTTGTGAAAAAGTGAACAGTACGTGATGCCAATGCCTTATAATAAGTCAGAATGTATATCAGATATGCTCTTAGCTTATGTATTAGATTGATATTTTACAATAGCCCTGCAGTAAAGAAACATGATTACCGGTAGATGCCTGGGCGGTTTTCTTTTATATATTGAAAAACATAAGCAAATTATAGAAAACTCTAGATAATGAAGCTAAGACTACAGGCAAGAATCAACTAAAATAGTAGAGAGGTAATGCACACACATCTTAGATCCTTAATCAATGATTAAATTGTCGAGGGAGAAAAGGCTGACAGCTATAACGATAGTTGAACGCTCTTTCTTGAATACCATGTTTTGTCCCTTCATTGCCTTTTCTTTCTGTGTTGCAGCTAACAGTCAAGTGGTGATATTTTCATCCAATAAAGGTCAAAACATACTTCTTATGGGCTACCAAACATTTGGTGCATCAAGTCTTTGTCATCTTATAATCTGCACTGTTGTTTGAAGCGGACATTTATTCATTTTGTAACAAAATTTCAAAATTTACTTCACCAAAAGTTGGAAAAGTTGTATAAATAGCTGTGATGTATTGCAAAATAAAGTTTTTAACCTATTCTCAAAGTTAAATTCACTTTGGTTGCAATTTAGATACTTTAAAGCCTAATTTTTTGGTATTTTCAGTGAATTCAGATTAGTGCAAAAAAAGAGGGCGCTAAACATATTTCAAATATTGATTTAACCTTGAATATCGATTATGCTTTTGATTTGTGAAAATTTTGGTTGAAAATGATGAGCAAACTGTTCTTGACGTCAGATGTTTCATATGCACATCTAATTCTGGTTGTACATAACACAATATCCCTTCTATATCTTGAAATTAATTTTATAAATAGCGCCATCTATTTTGACATTACCATATAAAATGTCCACATTTCTATAGGGTTCAAACAACAGTGTCTGATATATAGTTACAATGTTTTTTCTATTAGTAAAAGAGGCTTGGTGATGAAAAATCAATACTCCACCAAATTGTCTTTGCTTTGTGATTTTCAACATCAATCATCCGTTATTGATTAGAAGATGCATTGGAATGGATGTAATAACAAAGACTTGTTGCACCAAATGTTTGATAGCTCAAAATAGTATGAATTGAGCTTATTGCAAAACGGCTATATAATTGTACACTCTTTTTGGACATTTGGTTGGTGTGAAAAATTCAGCTGTGGTAGCATAGGCTGTGGAGAAGGGCCTAGTAAAGCCTCGTGAAGATATTTGTCGTTGTTTGAAAAACTAAATATCTGCATGCTATGAAGTGAAACTTACAGGACGTTTTTAATTAACCTTTTATTTAACAACAGAAATTTCCTTTATTTATCAACAGAAAAATAACAATGACAACACTTTTGTAGTAACATGTTGATTATTCATCGTCATGTTTTGACCATTATTGCCAATATCATGATTTTCCCATTAAAGGTTATTTAAAGACGGGGTGGGGTAGATTACGATAACCCCAATCCCCCCATCCCAACTCAAGATCTCGAAACCGAATGATTAAACTAGTGGACACTCCCTAGTACCTTGGTACTAAAAAAAATCGAAAATTCAAGCGTGTGGTTCTCTTGAATTGCTATAACACTTCCTAGTACATTGGTACCTTGTAAGACATAACAGTGACGTCATGTCAAAAAAATATCAAAAAAAAGAAGCTAAAAAACAGTTTAAAATAAAAGCAAGTAGATATGTAATAAAAAGTCGACCCAGATCGTTAAGGTTCAATCATATTGAAGACACATAAGACCTAAATACAATTCGTCATTTTTGTAGTCATTTTCATTCAGAATGTTTCTCATGATGTTACATTTTCACCACTATGTTAAATTTTCATTTGGAATGAAAATGATCATTTAAATTGTCTCATGGTGTAAAATTGTTGCCATGGTATTATATGTTTGACCATTTATCATAATGTTCATGATAGTGAAATATTTTTCGCATCACGGCACATTTTGCAATGATTACTCATTTGTAGTACTTTGATAAATCAAAGTACATTACTTTCTTGGGTACACTGTTAAAAAGTTGTGTTAAAAAGGGAACATGGTTAACAGGTTGGGTTAACATTTTGCACAATGTTGGGTAAAATTTGACATAATATTTTGGTAATGGTGCACGTTTTACCCAACATTGTGTCAAATTTTACCCAACATTGTGTAAAATTTAACCCAACCTGTTAACCATGTTCCCTTTTAACACAACTTTTTAACAGTGTAATCGTTGTTTTCAAACATTATCATAATTATCAATATAATCTTTCCTTAACTGTGGATTTTATTCTGAAAAAAAGATTTGCTCACTACTTCACTACTGTCTCCAATGATAAACATTTCATTTTGAATGTTTGTCACTATCTTGATTTTTTTTTATCATTGTAATTGGAGTTTTTCCATTATTTTTGACCAACAAAGCGGGTATAATGAAAAATACATTTGCATGTGAATTTGAAAGTGATTGAAATGATCATTTGACATTCATTATACTATACCAAAAGAAGATGATCATGTGACAGACGACTTGGTAATGAAAAGTAATGAAATTGGTTGCACTGAAACCAAGGAGGATAAAACTCTGCAGTATATCTTCATATCAGAGACTATTATAAGCACACCGTTGACTTAGAGGATGTGATAATATGGCATTTGGTACATGCGGGATAATGTACCAATAAAAGGGTATAGTTAAACAACAGTACGCCTTGAAAATGAACTCATTAAGATGATTGATGGTTCAGTTACAGAGAAAGTCAAATTTGATCACACATTATATGTTTTAAGGCATTGACGGGTTGTTTTTTTGTTACCATAGTGTTTGAAGACATTTTCCCTGCTGAGACAATCGAATAAGATAATGTGACCTCTGCTTTAAGCAAACACATTTACATACCATCTGTAGTAGACTTGCGCGTTGATAAAATACATAAATCATCATCGAGGGTTAATAGCCATAAGGCCATATCTGCACGAAACAAGAAGCCACAAGGCCGTATTTGCACGTGGAACAAAGGTGCAAATACGGCATTATGGCTATTTTGTTGCCCGAGCAGATACAGCCATGTGACTCTCTATCCTCGATATACAAATCACTTAACCCTTTAGAAATACGGTCAAAACTAAATGAAATTCCAATAAACGATGACGATGATATTGATTTTACATCAGATATTTATCTTAAATAGGTAGTGAATGGTCATTCTTCAATCAGTTCGGGAATTCTTCAAGAAATTTAAAATACAGAGCTTATAAACGCCGTAAAATACATTTTCAATTGCCGATTTCTTAACACTTTGGTAATTATGACGTCATAGTAACATATTAACGGATGGACTTGATTGTGTATAATTGGAAAGGAATACGAATACCTATCTATCTAAAAATTACTGAATAAAATCATTAAGAAATATAATGGAAATATAAATTATTATTTTTCTTAAATTGATAGTTGATGGTTTCCCAAACATATAATAAAAAGGTAGGAAAAACTAAATTAATCAAGATTGGATAATTTGCATGAAACAAAAGAGCTGTCGAGGGTGAAACCTCAATACTGTTTTACATCTTTTTAAAAACTATATCCCAATTTGTTCCTCTCATTTATATAATTCAGTCATATGTGAACCTATACCTATGAGAGGAACACGTTTGAATGGTTTATAACAAGATTTAACCAATCATTGCATTTCATCATTGTTTTAACAGTCATTTATGTTTATGCGCCAATTTTGACAAACCTACTTTCCCCTGCTTTTTGATATGTTGATTGTGAGGTTATCAACAAATGGTCTTTAACCAAATCTTGTATCTAACCAAACAACTTATTATGCAATCTTGCCCATGTACCCCCATGTCTTATCATAGATTGACTTAAATGGCAAGACTTTCCCCCATAGCAATTATGACATTATGTTCCTTTTGTTTCGTGTATTTTTGTCATAACCTGCAATTAGCATGTTTGGTCGGGTCTATATATATATTAAGGGCTGAAGTAAAAGTAAATTCATTGTTTAAATGGCAGAGTATATCTGTGTCAAAATCTGTGTTATATTCATTGATGTATACCCTCAGGCAAATAACAGGTATCTACATGTTTGTTTTGAGTAAAAACCGGACAAGGCGTGCTCAAGAAGCTGAGGTCGTTGGAAAAAGTTCAAATTCGTCAGGAAAAAATATGCATGTATGACAAAAAGCGTCCTCTTATTGATGGGAGCACTATTGGGAGTCATATCGGTTGGAAAATTATTTTTATCAATTTTTTCCTTAAATTGCCTCTTTCATTTTTTCCTTACCATTAGTTTACAATACATAATACACAATGTTGGACTTTTATAATATATATTCTGCTGATTAATGTTATTAACCACAAAACAATTATCCAGTATTTTTTGACCAATGAAATGTAATGAAAGTGGTTGCATTAAAACCTACGTTAATGAAACAAAAACAAAACAAAAAAAGGAAAAGGAAAATTAATCTTCGCCACTGGTCATCTCACGTATGGGACAGGGCACTTCGTGAATTGCCGTCACTAGCCGTCTGTCACGTGATCATCCCAAGGATACAAATGCCTGTTGAAGACGTTTGGTCTTGGTCGCAACGTCGCATACTTTCAAAAGTAAATTCCAGTATTTGATTTATTTATCATCTATAATAACGGATATTGTTTTGCATCTACACTCTTAGAAAAAAAAAGGTTCGAAAAAGAACCCTTTTTGTCCTGTATGTGGAACCATTTTGTCTAAAAAGGACCTTAAACGGTTCTGACAAAAACATGTGGCGGTTATTTGTTGAACAATGAAGTAGGCCATTTATACCTCTTCTACTTTATGTGTTCACATAAGCTGCAAATGTAGGGACGAGAAGACATACTTATTCCTTTAAAGTATTAAAATATGATTTATTCTCTCCTTAATTAAGAATTAAATTGTGGTGTTCTGACATTTTTCCAGTAAGTATTACGTAAAAAAAAAACCCAGGAAAATAATAACACATATTATATAACAAACGACTTCTGCTTCGTGTTTGAATCAATTTGTTTTTAATTTAGAGTATGTACATTCAACAAAAACGTGGCAAAAGGTATATCCGGAATATTGCCTCAGGTAGGTCATATTAAGGCATTTTCTCAAGAAGCGTACGTCTTGCAAGTCAATTCATTAAAAAGATTGATGGTTTGGTTACAGAGAGAGTCAACATTTGATCACACATTATATGTTTTAATGCATTGAAAAGCATGCAATATAAACCGTTTTTATGTTACCGTAGTGTTTGAAGACACTTTCCCTGCTGAGACAATCGAATAAATATAATGTGGCCTCTGCTTTAAGCAAACACATTAAGTGACCATCGGGAGTAGGATTTCGTGTTGATAAAATACATAACACCATACAAATCACTTAACTCTTAAAAATACAGCCGAAATGAAATGAAATTCCAGTAAACGATGAAGATGATATTTATTTTATGTCCTTGAATACTAAAGTACCACCAAAAAGTAACGCGACATAGTTTGGTACCCATTTTTACTTAAATTGGTTTAACCCAAGTTCAACAACGAGACACAGTAAGGAACATGATTGATTCCCCTGCATGTAGATGCCTCATTGACCCCAATCCAGTTAATAATAGCGGCATGGCTGCATTCCAAAGAACGAAAACATGTGATTCAAAAGTTGCAGCAATCGCATTCATCTTTGTAATAAGTGTCATGGGTACAAGGCCATTTATGGCGGGATTTTTGAAAAGATTATTTTACCAGGAGCAGACCAACAACAACACTGAATGGACTTAGACGCATTCTTCTGAGAGAGTGGGCCGCCATTGACCAGAACCGCATAAGGCGTCTGATCCACGTTGTAAATAAAAGAGGTGGACATACAAAATATTGAATAGCTGACAATTAACATGCATAAAAACATGATTAGTAAAATAAATAAAAAAATTGAAAAAGAAGGTTGGTCATCTGTGAACATCGTATTGTCTTAAATTGCAACATTTTAAAATCAGAAGGACATTTTTGAAAGGGTGGTCCGTCTGACATATGATTAAAATAGGGAAAACTTGGTATCAAAATTTGGGAAAATAAATCATCTTTCTTACTGTATCATGTTTTTGCACATCCGAATTACCATTTTCAGTTTAGTCAAGTACCAAACTATGTCGCGTTACTTTTTGGTGGTACTTTATCAGATATCAATGTAAATATCAAGGGTAGTGAATGGTCATGTTTCAATCAGTTTGAGTATTCTTCTATAAAATAGAAATACAGAGTTTATGAACGCTATAAAACGTGACATAAAATCATTTAATTTAACCAATCCTGTAGTTGTACATATACAGGTTGTAACAGAAAAAAGTATAAATTCTTGTTAGCGATATCAGGAGGAAACTAAAAATGTTGAATCAACAAACTTTCCTTTATTTAAAAGGCTATCTAATTGGCTACCAGAAGCAGCTTAAGTGATCTCATTTGAAGGTCAGGTTCAAAAGTAACGACCATTTAAGTAAAGACCGGTAAAAACTACTTGGGCCGATTTCACCATTTTCCAGCGCAAATAGTTTTTCATGATTCGATGAAGATTAACAATGCAGTGAGATAAAACTAACAAAAGACACACTTTATGTTCAAGAACATTAAATATTTTTATTTTTTTCATATGATAAGAATAATTAATAAATTATTTTATGATATTTAGATAAAAATTATGCTTTTCACTTAGGTTGAAATATTGCTCATGTTTCAGAGTAAGCATAAACAGTTGAATCAAAGACTCAATATTTTTAGTGTAAACGGGAAAGCAAAGAGTTCATCTTTTTGCAATATTCTTACACAGTTTCATATTCAAAGGAAAATATGGAAATTAAAATTAACTTACTAGCTCAATTGATAAAACTTGATTTTTAAAAAGTT
>JXSR01S003493.1:45636-64411 GCA_000969725.1 Ophiothrix spiculata
CAGAGTTTATGAACGCTATAAAACGTGACATAAAATCATTTAATTTAACCAATCCTGTAGTTGTACATATACAGGTTGTAACAGAAAAAAGTATAAATTCTTGTTAGCGATATCAGGAGGAAACTAAAAATGTTGAATCAACAAACTTTCCTTTATTTAAAAGGCTATCTAATTGGCTACCAGAAGCAGCTTAAGTGATCTCATTTGAAGGTCAGGTTCAAAAGTAACGACCATTTAAGTAAAGACCGGTAAAAACTACTTGGGCCGATTTCACCATTTTCCAGCGCAAATAGTTTTTCATGATTCGATGAAGATTAACAATGCAGTGAGATAAAACTAACAAAAGACACACTTTATGTTCAAGAACATTAAATATTTTTATTTTTTTCATATGATAAGAATAATTAATAAATTATTTTATGATATTTAGATAAAAATTATGCTTTTAACTTAGGTTGAAATATTGCTCATGTTTCAGAGTAAGCATAAACAGTTGAATCAAAGACTCAATATTTTTGGTGTAAACGGGAAAGCAAAGAGTTCATCTTTTTGCAATATTCTTACACAGTTTCATATTCAAAGGAAAATATGGAAATTAAAATTAACTTACTAGCTCAATTGATAAAACTTGATTTTTAAAAAGTTAAGTTCAGAAAAAAAAATATGATTTTTGACCTGTATTAAAATCTTACAGTGCTTGTGTGCTGATTCTGCCATTTAGATGATAATGTTATCTCACCAACTAGGATATCTCTTAAAAATTGTTTTGGCATCCCGTCAAAAAATTAGAATACAACAGTCTACGGGCAAGGTCATCATTAAGAGCCCCTATATATTGCCTTTGTTAGATGGAACACTAAAATCAGCCTCGTAATCTTGTTGAACATCGAATGGCTGGTTTGGGGCATTATGTACTATTATTTTGCTACCGGTAAATGAATCGGATGAACTGGCCCAGGTGGTTTGAAGGTAGGGTCAGTATAATTGTCATAACTCTGCTTGTAGACCACCAATTTGGATGAAACAAGTGCATTTTGTAGCTAAAGAAGTTGACTTTCGATATAAATAAATGCCAATGTGATACAAAGTGTAACTTTATTCTTTTTATCATTACACTCTTTAAAAAATCATTGTGTCATTAAAAATATGTTACTATATATTCAGGCGATAATCGTATGCTTGTTTCTCAGAATGTTTTTCATGCTCTTGAAAATGTTGAAAAAATACTAATAATGTTCTTATCAAAAATTACATCGAAGGCATGTAGTACATTGATCTCTGAGATAAAAATCGTTAACTTACATGAGGAGTACACGTTTTCGACAGCATACTTGTGTGAACGAAATATACTGCTTAGGTATACTTCTGTAATCATTTTCTTTCGTTGACCGTTTGAATATTGTAAAACTAAATTTCACGGTATGTTAGCACAAAAAACGTAAATCGTTTGAAAAGGTTTTCAAAAATGTTTTGTTAATATGAATAGACCTCACAATAGGCTTACATGGACTGGTGGACGTAATGAAAGGAAAATATAATTTACACGTATGCTAATTTTACCAAAACAATGAACTCAACTTCAAGATTCAAGATTCAAGATTATTTATTCACCATCATAGAACACACACAATTAAATAAGCAATACGATTGAAGATGGTAGGGTGTCTACAAGGAGCAAAGCTCGTAAAGTGTAGACAACCTTACAGAAAGTACCAGTAAAAGATAAACGCAGACAAACAAAGTGACCAAGGACATATTAGTGAAGAAACGTAGACTGACAATACAAGTGCAAACAGACAAGCAGATGATGTTGGCAATAGGATTTTGAATATGATTCATAATTTCAAACAATCATATAACAGTAAATTGAGACATCAATGTTAGAGAGAGATCAAATAATGTTTATACTTATTTTTAAAGACATTACTTGAGACAACAGATCTAATGTTATCGGGGATTGCATTCCACAGAAGAGGACCTTGTGTACGGATGGTATTCCTCGCAAGATCATATCTGTATCGAGCAGGCCTTAATAAATTATATGAACGAGTAGCATAGTCATGGATGGAGACATTTTTAACAAAATAACTGTTGAAATTTGACGGAAGATTATTGGTGACAGACTTTTGAACTAAGTAACTTATATTACTGGTCTAAATCAAATGTAGGAAAATTGTTGTTAGCATGGTGTTGGTGTTGGTGGTGGTTTTTTTTAAAGTTACGTAACAGAGCATAACATGATAGTTATCAACTCAATATCGATCGATTGATATACTGCAAGGTGATAATGGCTTGGAAATAAATAAGATGGCGGAAAAGATATGGTTTAAAGAACTCATCTCTCTAGAAATAATCAATCTTTACGCTTGGAATACATGAAGATTGGAATTCCAACGTAGGCTATGGCGCTTTTTCTCAAACAAGATTTTTGAATTTCATGTTAACTGCAAGATTAGTCTACTTACACATGACAATATAAATGTTCAATTTCAACACACATTTGGATAAAGTATTTAAATTATACAATGAGCCTTGACCATTCCGTTTAAAGAACATCTTAAAAATTAAGTCAACGCCTTTCTTGAATATAATTGACAATTTTGTGAACACATGCTACATATTCCCGGCCATTTGCAGTTTATCATCAGGATTTCTCCAAGGGAAAAAGATGTATTTTTACAATATATATGTGCAGTGCACATACTGCCCTTTGCAACAATCTCAACTAACTATACAGCGTCTGTTATTGTTCGTAGATTGCCATAATATACGTTTGCAAAGAAGTGTTCAGAGATTTATTTGTTAATCATTTTTGAAATATCAAATTGCTTTACACTAAAGGCATGGTTTTAAAAATTGCCTTACTTTTATATAGTAAAAAAGTGTTCCTCTGCTATGTTATGATTAAAGAGCAATCAAAACAGGGAAAAGTAACATATTCTAGGTGGTTGCTTACTGAAATAGCCCAAAGTACTCTCCCTTGCGGATCCGGATGTTTGCATTAAACAGGTTGCTTCAGATTTATTTGCATTGGATTGAATAGCAATGAACTATTTCCAGTCAGGATGTTTCCATAGATTGTTCCCTGAGAATACACAGCATGGATACACCTACGGCATTTTCTGTCCACATCGTTTTGATACAAGTGTAACATTAAAATCTTGCTCACACTTTGACAAATTCAGAGGGTGGCTAACGTGAGTCATGGACGTAAATCAACGACATCAAACTGTTAACAACGATAGTCTACGGTGGCTAGCGAATTAATCAGTGTCAAGTGATGGTAATACAATGGTTACTGCCGGATATCAAAACATGAGATTAGTTACTTTAGGTTGTTTGTCGTTACCTTCTGTTTGTAATAGTGTAAGCTTGCCTCTATGTTAACTCAGTTTTATTGCAATGAATTCACACATTGTGATGGACATAATTGCTTCATTGCAAAGAATCCCTCAATTAAGAATCCTATATGATAAAGCAAGAGGGAGAGAAACTTTGAAAGTCCAATGTAGATTTTGATATGGATGATAAAGCATATTTCCCCCATAATTTCGACAAAACATGGATAAAATGTCCGAAGATATTTCCATGTCCTTTACCCATAGCGAACCCTGTTGTCTCTTTGCAATAATCTCAAAGTATAATGGATTGCATTTCAAAGACACATTTTTATCAAAATTTTATGTCCGAGAAACAAATCTTCATTGAAAATACATCTTAAATAAACCGCGAAATAATATTATTACAGAACAGATACCAATCATTTGCAACCTATAGGCGTCTTTTACACAGATTATATTTACAAAATGCACTGGGGTATGGTAAGGAAAGGAAGTAGGTTTGTTTTTCGAAAGGTCACACAAAGTATTCCTAAATGGAATGGTGGTTTCTGCTAAAAGTAGTTTGCGTATATAGAAAGTTTGTGTGAGGAATTAGTTAAGAAGCACATATAATAACACGGGGTTACTGATACGATTTAATGTGCTGCATAATTATGTTGTTTTAGAAATCTGATGATATATACACAGTTTTTATTAACATCCAAAAATGTCCATATAGGACAAAGTCATTAAAAAGGCTTTAGTGTTTCGGTTAAAAGTCTTTGAGTGCGATAATTAAAAGGGCAAATTGACAAAAATATCTAATTGAAAATATGATGGTACTCCGATGAAATGAGCGGAAAGTCGCGACTTTTAAAACTTTGGCAAAAATTGACACGTTTAAAGAAAAAGAATGTTATAAAAGTTCTAAATGTCGGAAATTTTGCTAATAAATAATAAATAGGTTCAAGTCAATTATGCATATATTTTTCAAAATGGAGCTGTCAATTTTTTTCCGAGTTGACTCGCAACTGACGGTCTACTTTAACGGTCTACCATAACTTCACCTCTAAGTAGGTGGTACCCCGATTATTTTTTCATTAAAATGACCGCAAATAATGTAAAAATAATTATCTAAATGCTCAGGGTCGCTTTTTTTGTGTTTTGGTGCAATTGGCGATCATCCGACAAGGGTTAAATTTACTGATTACTATAATTAATGGTGAAAAAGTGCACTTCCCGTTATAATTGACCTTCAAATTTAAGGTATTATAAGATGTACGAATGCGTTAAATGTAAAAAATAAATACTTCGGATTTCACCGCTGCAACTCACGTATGTTTAGTAGTTATCGGAAATTTCTTTTTCGAGTAAAAGGGGAAATCTGAAACACCCGATTATAAGGATTCCGACCACTAATACTAATAGAGATCACTATTTGGCCTACCTCGTCCTATGCCTTCAACACCGTCATTTTGTGTAATGGTTTCTTTATCTGAGCCTTCTTGGCCTAATAATATCTATAGACCATATGTTCTGTAAGTTGCTGTTTAATATGATTTCTTATTCTTGTCTAGTCTTGCGACGTACAAGATCATAACCTGTTCTCGTAGCGTTTTAAAGGGTACACGTTTCTAAGCTGTATTAATTCTTTCTCAAGTTCAAAAAATGTATAAACATATATATCTGCAATTTTGTGCGTGAAAACTACAATTTGAATAAAAATGAAAAAATAAGCCATCTAAAAAAATTGGAATTCAATTCTATATATATGCTTTAAGTATCTTAACCGATCTCTGGTATATACAAAACGACTATTTTTTAAAAGAAAAGGCGCCTTCAATTCACTGTTGTTTGAAGTGGACATTTATTCATTTTTAACCAAAAAACATTGAAAATAAATCACACTCAGCTTGTGTCGTATTATCTTCTCCATATACACCTAAATGCATATAAATCCACGTAACTGACTGTTCGCTATTGTATTTTTGACCTAAATTCCCTGTCGAATATCAAACGGAAGCTGCTGTCCACCCCTGTGATCTTCACTTCTGCACTTACCAACCTGAAGTAATTAATGAAGTTCATTTGTCAACCCAGGGTAATCATAGTCATTTGATATATTTTAAGCCTAGATATACTTAATAGTAGTATAATGTTGTATGTTCTACGTATGACTTAATGTAGTATATATAATGTAGTATGTTCTACGCAATGGAGTCCACGCTGTAAGTGGAAGACAACCCAGTGTTGGTCAACCCGGGGTTGCTTAACTCTGGGTTGACTATCATGTGGGTATTTCCACCGCTGCATATATATACATGTAATCATATATATACCGCTAGTTGACTGAACTCCTCTTACAACATCCGGGCGCCAATTCCTATTTATGGTCCAAATTTGGTCCAGGTAGGGTCAAAAGTTCTAGAGTTAATGGCATTGACCATGGCCTTGATATGACCTGGTATGACCTAGTTCTATGTTTTGGACAATTTTACGATTTGGCCTCTACATGACCTTTAACATTTAAACCCCTATCCCCTTAGAGTACGGGGGCATATTAAAATATTCATGGTCCAAGTTTGGTCTTGATTGCGGTATACCACGCGAGTCAAAAAAACTGCAATAGTTAAATAAAAATATTTTTTTTTCAGAACAAGACATACCATGAACATGAAATGTATATATCTAAATAGACAACAGATTTACCTTTAAAATGGTGAAAGAATGGGGAAAATTGATAAAGGCGTCATAGAGATACACTTTTTTGAATAGGAAGGCTTAAAAACAGCTCTGTCCAACTGTCGTGCATATGTTTTATTCAATACATAGGACACAATTATGACATACTCTTTTCTCTTCGGTTTGGGTACGTTGAAAAGGGCCGTTTGAGCTTGGTGGCCCTGAATATTCAATATTCGGTTGAACGTGGACTGGGACACATGTGGCAGAGGATTTCTTTGCGAGCTCACTTCGGGATCCCTTGCCTGACGAACGCGGTCGACGTTTCTCCTGCTTCTTGCCGTTTGCGGTCTTCAAGATCTCACTTTATTTAGTTTTGGACTGTTCTTGTTCTTTTGAATTTCGCCTTAATTAATAGATGGTGGATGCACATCGTACACCCGATTGGGAGAATGCACCCCGGAATCTCCGTTTCACCTCTGCATGAGATTTGGTGGTAAAATAAACGCAGCAATAAAAGCACGTTGCTCGTTTGTGAACTGATTTTGAGGCGTTTTAAACAGTGACTGATTGATAAGCTCTCCCTTCTAAGACAATGTCATTTTGCACTTGGAAAGACCGCCTAAATTATCTTTTACATGTAAATTAATAGATTAAGACGAGATTTTCACTGGATCAAGGTAATCGGTTGGTTTTATTATTCAAAAGGTGCATGCATGAAATTCAATTAAATATTGGTACTTGTACTCGTTATGAACTGTCGTTTGACGAGGCATGCTCATTTGGACAGAACTGTTTTCATACCATAATATTCAAATAAGGATATCTTCGCAATGCCTTTATCAATTTGCACCATTCTTTCACCCTTTGAAAGGTAAATCTGTGGTCTATTTAGATATATACATTTCATGTTGATGGTATCTTTTGTTCTTAAAATTTTGCTTTTATTTAACTATTGCAGTTTTTTTGACTCACTTGGGATGCTAACAAACATGCATTCCGTGAATTATGATATGACGAAGTTAGACTGTATGTAGCCTTTTGGAAAGGATTCAACAAAACATTTTTCACGTTTATGAAAGTTTTTGTTTTTGTTTTTCCTTTTTTCACTTTCTTCTTTATAGTTTTGTTTTGAACGGTGTTGCAGAAACCAACTGTCTTATAATCTAACACACTTTCGTAACGTGATATATAAAACGTGTGGATTGAATGAATCAAACTTGACGTTTTTTCATTTTTATTTTTCATCTAAATAACGCTTGGCCTCGCTTCTTCTATATTCTCCTGTTTTGTGCATCGGTTTGAACAATTAAGTGCTGCTATTTCAATATATCCACAATAGCCGATATATATCACGAATCGTGATTTCGTGTTTACGCAAGCAGGGCCATCCCTTCTTTGACATATATTTATTTGCTAAGCGTGTTTAATGCTAAACCAGCTAAGTGTGTGTACACTTGGTTTTGAGACAGAGAAGAAATATTTACGCCTTACATATTTCGTGTAATGTTCTTGACTTTACCAGATAGCCAGATTATGTAATCGTCTCATTGAGTAATCCATGATATAGTCTAAAATAAAAAGTTTGTTTCATTTTAATTAGTAAGCTAAAACAGATATTATGATTAATCAAATATTTGGTTGCAAAATGTATCTGTTCCGACATAACCGGTTACGATTAAAGTGCTTTAGAGTATTTTTCCTTCATTTCCTCACTTAACCGTACAATTGTTTACATATCTTCATGTGCATACTTCCCTTTTCTTCTATGCTGAAGATATTCACACATTTATTGGTAAATTAGGGAAGATATGACATATTTTTGATGGTGAACTATTTTGCTTCCATTAAGAAACCTTGAAATATTCAGGCCAAAATCATAAACTCGGAGCAGACAAATTAAATTCTGTAATTTATTTGATAAGTCATACCCTTTGTATAGAATTTCAAATGAAAAGAAATGATTGATATAAGTTTATTTCACATGCTAAAAAAGCCTACCCGTTCAAGCTAAGAGGTGTACACGCTACGAGTAATGTGACATTATCATAACGTGCGGTGGCACAGATGTCCTGTGACACCTGGTATAAGCATGTAAATTGAAATGTCCAGGACATCTGTGCGACCGCACGTTATGATAATGTCACATTACTCAAAAACTTAAAACAGTAACAATGGTTATGAAGTCAAACGATTAATGAGACATCAAGCTGCTTAATGGTACCAAACAGTCATTTTAACATAATAGTGATAATGGTATTCCTGAGAAACAACGGGGTGGAAACCAATACTGATGCTTTTCCAATAATTGTTCAAACACGACACAGATTTGAAGAAACCCAATCGGCAAACTAATTAACAATGTTGGTTTTCTAATATAACATTTTGTTTTTTGAACCGATTACATAAACTGTCTTAGGGCAAGATATATGATGCCAATGACACCCAATGGTTATTTCATATGGATCTACATGTCTTTTTTCATCATTATTGTCTTGTTTTAAAGGAATTACGAGTATGATTCGTTTAATTTAGAAAATGGGCAAATTGGTTTAGTTTAATGTCATCACTACAATCAATTTATCACATGGTACAGAGGTTGCTGTGGCAAATTAATGTTAAATTTGAATCATGTTAGGTACGATTTAGCACTTATCAATTATAAATTTATTGTAATCTTTCTTCCAAAAAATGCACATTACAAGATTTCAGTGGCGTATTGTTCCGGGCGGTCAACCGTCGGTTGAATTTAAAGTAGGCATATTTCCTAAAATAAATCCAGTTATCTAAAGTAATGTTTACCTCTTTTAGTTGTCAATTTATTTAGAAATTTCTGTTTAGATACAGAGGTACGATGGCTGTTAATGTCAACGGGTATCGGTTGCTTGGAAGCAGAACATCTTTAATGACACTATTATGTAAAAATTATATCTGTACTGTATTTTAATTGACCTAAGGCATATTGAACATCTTTAAATTGTAATTTCCTTCATTATATGCGAAAAACACTAAATATAGACATTTTTAGGTCAGCGTTTTATTACTCTTTGTAACGCCATATGTTAATCATTTTCTATAACTTTTTTGAAACAGAAAAAACACCTGAATTTCATGTTCACAGGAGGATTATTTAGTAATTCCATCCTTCCAAGACGTGTTTCAGTAAAATGTTCAGAAAAACTGAAGACTAGAAATATTTATTTCACTCATTTAAAATCTCTTTATAATTTTATTGATTGTACGAGTATAATTCAACCAAGTATCAAACATTTTACATTACTAATTGCACCAAAATATTACTAAGAAATAAAGAAATGATTCAGTCATTACTTGTGAAAAGTGAACAGTACGTGATGCCAATGCCTTATCATAAGTCAGAATGTATATCAGATATGCTGTTAGCTTATGTATAAGATTGATATTTTACAATAGCCCTGCAGTAAAGAAACATGATTACCGGTAGATGCCTTTTTCTTTTATATATTGAAAAACATAAGCAAATTATAGAAAACTCTAGATAATGAAGCTAAGACTACAGGCAAGATTCAACTAAAATAGTAGAGAGGTAATGCACACACATCTTAGATCCTTAATCAATAATTAAATTGTCGAGGGAGAAAAGGCTGACAGCTATAACGATAGTTGAACGCTCTTTCTTGAATACCATGTTTTGTCCCTTCATTGCCTTTTCTTTCTGTGTTGCAGCTAACAGTCAAGTGGTGATATTTTCATCCAATAAAGGTCAAAACATACTTCTTATGGGCTACAAAACATTTGGTGCATCAAGTCTTTGTCATCTTATAATCTGATATATAGTTACAATGTATTTTCTTGGTGATGAAAAATCAATACTCCACCAAATTTTCTTTGCTTTGTGATTTTCAACATCAATCATCCGTTATTGATTAGAAGATGCATTTGTATTGATGTAATATACTAATAAAAAAGACTTGTTGCACCAAATGTTTGATAGCTTAAAATAGTATGAATTGAGCTTATTGCAAAACGGCTATATAATTGTACACTCTTTTTTGACATTTGGTTGGTGTGAAAAATTCAGCTGTGGTAGCATAGGCTGTGGAGAAGGGCCTAGTAAAGCCTCGTGAAGATATATGCGTTGTTTGAAAAACTGAATATCTTCATGCTATGAAGTGAAACTTACAGGACGTTTTTAATTAACCTTTTATTTATCAACAGACATTTCCTTTATTTATCAACAGAAAAATAACAATGACAAAACTTTTGTAGTAACATGTTGATTATTCATCGTCATGTTTTGACCATTATTGCCAAAATCATGATTTTCCCCATCCAGGTTATTTAAAGACGGGGTGGGGTAGATTACGATAACCCCAATCCCCCACCCCAACTCAAGATCTCGAAACCGAATGATTATACTAGTGAATAGCTATAACACTCCCTAGTACATTGGTACCTTGTAAGACATAACAGTTACGTCATGTCAAAAACCGCAACAATATCAAAACATTCTAAAAAACAGTTTAAAATAAAAACCAGAGATGTAATAAAAAGGCGACCCAGATCGTTAAGGTTCAATCATATTGAAGACACATAAGACCTAAATACAATTCGTCATTTTTGTAGTCATTTTCATTCAGAATGTTTCTCATGATGTTACATTTTCACAACTACAGACTTGACATTAAATATGGAATATATTTTTTCTGTTGATTTCCATCTTGAATAACCCGCCATATCTCTGTATGTAACAATTTTGGAGACTTGTGCTTTCTCGTGTTTGTAACTGCACTTATAAACTTCGAACCAAGGGTACTTTCAAGCTCACTGAAGTGACACACATACAATGAGAAACTTGAAGGTACAAATAACTCAGAAAATAAGATCCGAAGCCGTGCACTGCAATATTAAACAAAGGAAAATGAATTTGCCATATTTTCTTTCATATGTTACCTAGAGATGTGAAACTCTACAGGGTTGATTGACATAATGTTAGTGATAATTTCTGATCAATCAATATTTCCTCGGTTCTCATTGAAAAGCGTAAGACGACAAGACTCTCCATGGCATGCTTTCCATTTGTTATTGGAGAGTTTTTCGGGTATCTCAGCCAAAGCACCAAACACAGCACCTCAACACTTTTCACCTCAGCTGATCAATATAACATGCTGTTAATCCAACGTGTTTCTTAACCCACATATTATCATAACGATTATCTTACCGGACAAGGAAATAACTCAACACCCTGATCTTCCAGGAAAGTCCGGATTGTACGAACACGACGGAGGCGAAAGTTGTCATAGTGTAGCACAAAATTGTTTCCGAAGAAGCCTATAGCCAATGACATTATCAATGCTTCTATAATGCATCTTTACTGGTGCTGATGGAAGCTGCCTTCCAAGGTGATCAGGGCCGATTTTCCACTTGTATGTGAAACACCCAGAAGGCAATGTTACCTTCCTCTGGATACATTGTTGATAGCATGAACGCTTCAGTACAACCCTTCTCTGTACATCTGCGCCCCTGGTGCGTCCACATTGGCAGTAAATTTCGAATTCAGGCTAAGCTCTGAAGACAACGTTATCTCATTGATGGGACTTAAAATGGAAATTGATCTGTAGCTCAGTCAAAGCATCGCTGGGAAAGGTGTTTGGTCAAGATATTTTCTCCAGGGGTTTCCTAGCATGATCGCTACTTTGAATAAAGTGAGAGTTAACAAATGTTCTTAACACGAGCTTGTTTTATGAAAGATCATGGTGTTGGACACTTGCCCTGTTTGGTAAGATCTTCAGATATGAACTCTGTTGAGGACTCCTCGGCTGAAGTAACGCATCGATGAACAACAAGTTATATCAAACCATCATTTACATGAGTAACTTTAGGCTGTGCTTGATACTTGGGCTGATACACCTGTCCGAACTCTCCAATCACTATAGAAATGTCAGCATGGAGAGTCCATGCGCCGTACGCTTCTTATGGATGACAAAGCAAACAGTGTTTGGTCATAATTTGTAACCAACAATATACAAAATAACCTTGTAAAATTTCAAGAGTCCAGGTTAAGTATTAATTAAACTACGGCAAATTTAATGTCCGTAATTCTGTATTATGGTGCACGAGTTTGGACCCAAATTTTAGAGGTTTTTGTGCTTTCAAGTTCCCCATTTTTTCTATGTCACCTAGGTGTACACAAAAAGGGTCTTAGTTCAAAGTTTACATGTACATCTACAAATATGAAGAATTACACATTCCTGGAGTTTTCATATACCGAGATATGGCGGATTATTCAAGATGGAAACCAACAGAAAAAATATATTCCATATTTAATGTCAAGCCTGTATGTTAAATTTTCATTTGAAATGAAAATGATCATTTTAATTGTCTCATGATGTAAACTTGTTGCCATGGATTTATATGTTTGACCATTTATCATAATGTTCATGATAGTGAAATATGTTTCGCATCACGGCACATTTTGCAATGATTACTCATTTGTAGTACTTTGGTAAATCATAGTACATTACTTTCTTGCGTATACTGTTAAAAAAGTTGTGTTAAAAAGGGAACATGGTTAACATGTTGGGTTAAATTTTGCACAATGTTGGGTAAAATTAGACACAATATTTGGTAATGGTGCACGTTTTACCAAACATTGTGTAAAATTTTACCCAACATTGTGTAAAATTTAACCCAACCTGTTAACCATGTTCCCTTTTAACACAACTTTTTTAACAGTGTAATCGTTGTTTTCAAACATTATCATAATTATCGATATAATCTTTCCTTAACTGTGGATTTATTCTGAAAAAAAAAGAAGATTTGTTCACTACTTCATATGTCTCCAATGATAAACATTTCATTTTGAATGTTTGTCACTGTCTTGACTTTTTTACCATTGTAATTGGAGTTTTTCCATTATTTTTTGACCAACAAAGCGGGTATAATGAAAAAAACATTTGCATGTGAATTTGAAAGTAATTGAAATGACCATTTGACAGTCATTATACTATACCAAAAGAAGATGATCATGTGACAGACGGCTTGGTAATGAAAAGTAGAGAAATTGGTTGCACTGAAACCAAGGAGGATGAAACTCTGCAGTATCAGAGACTATTATAAGCACACCGTTAACTTAGAGGATGTGATAATATGGCATTTGGTACATGGGGATAATGTGCCAATAAAAAAAAAGCTATAGTTCAACAACAGTACGCCTTGAAAGTCATCTCATTAAGATGATTGATGGTTCGGTTACAGAGAAAGTCAACATTTGATCACACATTATATGTTTTAAGGCATTGACAGGTGTTTTTTTTTTTTACCATAGTGTTTGAAGACATTTTCCCTGCTGAGACAATCGAATAACATAATGTGGCCTCTGCTTTAAGCAAACACATTTACTGACCATCTGGAATAGGCTTGCGCGTTGATAAAATACATGAATCATCATCAAGGGTTACCTCTAGTTCTACGAAGGGGGGGGGGGCGGTTGCAACAACAACCCCCCCCCCTACCGAAATTGTTTCTGTCGCTAAAAATTCCTCGTGCGCAGCGCAAGGTGACTTGTTGTACCTCTAAGTTCATCCTTTGCGCTTATTCTAGTGGAAAAAATTCGACCCTACCACCTTCAGGGGGTCACAGTGTCCGTTCAAAGTTCGGAGGTCAGGGAGGTTGGTGTAATTTAGGTAAAACTAGTCATTTCCTACAATATTTAGCATGGAAATCGGATATTCCTACGATTTTTATAGAACATTTTGATTTTTGCCTATATTTTCCGTACAAATGCCGATTTTCAACATTTTGGTAATTATGACGTCATAGTGACGTCATACATTTATAGATGACCTTGAATTTGGTATCAATGGATAGAAGGGAGTGATACCTATCCACTGGTACCACATATGGGGGTCTGGAGGACTCGCTATAAAAAATGAGGGGGGTTGCAACAACCCCCCCCCCCCTCCGTATAATATGTTTGTGAAAATCGCTCCGTATAACTATGGTTAATAGCCATAAGGCCGTATCTGCAAAGAAAGCCACATTGACGTATTTGCATGTGGAACAAAGGTGCAAATAAGGCATTATGGCTATATTGTTGCCCGAGCAGATACAGCCATGTGGCTCTCAATCCTCGATATACAAATCACTTAACCCTTTAGAAATACGGTCAAACTAAATGAAATTCCAATAAACGATGACGATGATATTGATTTTACATCAGATATTTATCTTAAATAGGAAGTGAAGGGTAATTTTTAATCAGTTCGGGAATTCTTCTAGAAATTTGAAATACAGAGCTTATAAACGCCGTAAATACATTTTCAATTGCCGATTTCTTAACACTTTGGTAACGGATGGACTTGAATTTTGTATAATTGGAAAGGAAAACGAATACCTATCCATCTAAAAATTACTGAATAAAATGATTAAGACAGATAATGAAAATATAAATTATTATTTTTCTTAAAATAATAATTGATGGTTTCCCAAACATATAATAAAAAGGTAGGAAAAACTAAATTAATCAAGATTGGATAATTTGCATGAAACTAAAGATCTGCCAAGGGTTAAACCTCTATACTGTTTTCCATCTTTTTAAAAACTATATCCCATTTTGTTCCTCTCATTTATATACTTCAGACATATGTGAACCTATATCTATATATGAAAGGAACAAGTTTGAATGGTTTATAACAAGATTTAACCAATTTGTGCATTTCACCATTGTTTTTACAGTCATTTATGTTCATGCGCCAATTTTGACAAACCTACTTTTCCCTGCATTTTGATATGTTGATTGTGAGGTTACCAACTAATGGTCTTTAACCAAATTCAACCAAACAACTTATTATGTAATGTTTCCCATGTACCCCCATGACTTATCATAGATTGACTTAAATGGTAAGACTTTTCCCTGTAGCAATAAGGACATGTTCCATTGGTTTCGTGTATTTTGGTCATGACCTGTACTTAGCATGTTTGGTCGGGTCTATATATCTTAACGGCTGAAGTAAAAGTAAATTTATTGTTTAAATGGCAGAGTTTATCTGTGTCAAAATCTGTGTTATATTCATTAATATATACCCACAGGCAAATAACAGGTATCTACAGGTTTGTATTGAGTAAAACCCAGACAAGGCGTGCTCAAGAAGCTGAAATCGTTGAGAAAGTCCAAATTCGTCAGAAAAAAAAATGCATGTATAATAAAAGCGTCCTCTTATTGATGGAAGCACTATTGGGAGTCAAATCGGTGGGAAAGTCATTTTTATCCATTTCCCCTTAATTGCCTTATTCATTTTAGTCTTACCTATAGTTTACAATACATAACACATAATGTTAGATTCATATACTATATGTGATGACTCACACCGAAAAGGGGGACTTTGCGACAGAAATCTTTCCAAGATACAGGTGAAAATAGGCAGCAAAAATAACGAAAATAATAAGATTTTTCAGCAGTTTTTTGCTGTAAAATTTGATCGACTTGATCAATTTCAACAAGCAAGGTTTAGAAGCTTAGAAAATGCTGCAACAGATGAAATAATAAAATTAAATGTTTCATCATTTTCAAAGTCCCCCTTTCGGTGTGAGCTATCACATATAATTTGATGATTAATGACAACAATCAGAAAAAGATATCCAATAATGTTTGACCAACAAACCTGGAATATTGAAAAATCAATGTGCATATGAATTTAAAAAAATAATATAAATATCCAGTTGACACTCATTATACTATACAAAAAGAGAAAATAATAGAAATTAACAATAATGGACACTGTTAAGTTGTATATGTTATTTCCCATTCATATCAAGTTGTAATGGATATCGCGGATATTAATGACAAATACATCAAATACTTTTGTAAGTATGCGACGTTGCGACCATAACCAATAGTCTTCAACAGGCATCTGTATCCTGGGAATGATCACATGACATTTTTTAAAATTAATTAATAGTTGATGTCTTCCCAAACGAACAATGAAAAGGTAGGAAAAACTTATTTCAATAATCAAGATTGGATAATTTGCACGACACAAAATGACTGCCAAGGGTGAAAAGTTAAAATTGGAATAAATCTTTCTTTAATAAGAAACTATACTATTATGTTCCTCTCATTTACTTCAGAGATATGTAAAACTGTACCTACATATGAGAGGAACACCTTTGGATGATTTACAGCAAGACTTAACCAATCTTTGCATTTTACCATTGTTTTTATAGTCATTTATGTTTTAATATGCGCCAATTTTGACAAACCTACTTTAACCTGCTGTTTGATATGTTGATTGTGAGGTTATCGTATAATGGTCATTAACCAATTCCGGACCAAACAACTTATGATGCAATCTTGTCCATGTACCCCCATGACTTATCATAGATTGATTAGTTTATTAAATTGCAAGACTTTTCCCTGTAGCAATTAGGACATTATGTTCATTTTGTTTCGTGACTATCATGTGGGTATTTCCACCGCTGTAATCATGTATATATACCGCTAGTTGACTGAACTCCTACTTACAACATCCGGGTGCCAATTCCTATCTATGGTCCAAATTTGGTCCAGGTAGGGTCAAGGGTTCTAGAGTTAATGGCATTGACAATGACCTTGATATGACCTGGGATGACCTAGGTAAATGTTTTGGACAATTTTACGATTTTGACTCTACATGACCTTAACAATTGAACCCCAATCCCCTTAGAGTACGGAGGCATATTAATATTCATGGTCCAAGTTTGGTCTTGATTGTTTTTGGGTTTTTTTCCTTTCTTCCCCTCTTCCCTTTCTTCTTTATAGTTTTTTTTTTTTTTTGACCGGTGTTGCAGAAACCAACTGTCCTATAATCTAACACACTTTCGTAATGTGATATATAAAACGTGTGGATTGAATGAATCAAACTTGACGTTTGTTCATTTTTGTCCATCCAAATAACGCTTGGCCTCGCTTCTTCTATATTCTCCTGTTTTGTGCATCGGTTTGAACAATTAAGTGCTGCTATTTCAATATGTCCATAATAGCCGATATATATCACGATCCGTGATTTCGTGTTTACGCAAGCAGAGCCATCTTTGCTAAGCGTGTTTAATGCTGAAAAAGCTAAGTGTGCGTACACTTGGTTTTGAGACAGAGAAGTAATATTTACGCGCTACATATTTCTCGTATAGTTCTTGGCTTTCTTTATCAAATAGCCATATTATCTAATCGTCTCATTGTGTATTCCATGATATAGTCTAAAGTAAAAAAGTTTATTCTATTTAAATTTGTAAGCTAAAACTTATATTATGATTTATCAAATATGTGGTTGCAAAATGTACCTGCTCCGACATAACCGTTACGATTAAAGTGCTATTGAGTATTTTCCCTTCATTTCCTCACTTAGCCGTACAATTGTTTACATATTTGTTTATAAGAAATCTCGAAATTTTCAGGTCAAAATCATAAACTTGGACCAGACAAATTTATTTTCATTTATAAGTCATACCATTTGCATAGACTTCCAAATGAAATGAAATGAATTATATAAGTTTATTTCACATGCTAAAAAATGTGCATATCTCTTGACTATCCATTTAACTGTTCAAGCTAAGAAGTGTACACGCTATTTCACACATAATTTGGTCATGACTATATTCTCGCCCGTGAGCGGCTCTAGAGCGAGACAACTTAGCAGCTGCGTTCACACTGCGTTAAAACTAATAGCGAGACACTTTTAGTCACGAGCGAGACACTTTCTATAATTGCGTTCACACTGGGAATTTGGTCATGAGTGGCTCACGAGCGAGAATATAGTCATGACTAAAATCTAGTGTGAACACATTCTAAGAGTGTAGTCTAGTCCATCGTATCTTTTTTGAAAGTTCAGTTTAGGTCGATAAGTCAATCGTCTGTCATTTTACTGTCATATTTCAGATGAATATATATCTAGATTCACGTGTGTTCGGTTCAGAACCAACAAGCGAAAAGAACGCACTTGTGCTGATGCAAATCTTACCTGTCACGAATTATAATAGGCCTTTGTCACATACGACGAATTTCATCCACAATAGTTTTAAAATATTTGAACAAAGACGAATTATATTTGAGCATTAAGCAGCTACTAGCAGGTGAGACGAATTAATGTTCCTAGGACAAATTTGACTGACCTAATAATGAGATTTAATGGTCACTTTTCGAATTATATTACACATTGACGAAATTGACATTAACAAGTGCACAATAAATTATTTTAGGACAAATTTAAACTTGAAAAGTAGGTAAATCATTATTTACTCATTTATTTTATAGCTGGTTGTACAATGTACATCTTTACTCGTGTAATTGACAACCTGGGGATGTTAATGTATATAGTTCATTTTTCAACCCAGGGTAATCATAGTCAGTTGCTTTAACAACTTGAGAAGTTATTAGTTAAGTTCATTCGTCAACCAGCATAATGGGTCAACCTATGTGATCTTTATTCACATAATTGGCAATTAATATTTGTAATTAAATTGATAAATCACACTCAGCTTGTGTCGTATTATCTTCTCAATATACACCTAAATCCACGTAACTGACTGTCCGCTATAGTATTTTTGACCTACACTCCCTGCCAAATATCAAACTGGAGCTGCTGTCCACCCCTGTGATCTTCACGTCCGCACTTATCAACCTGAAGTAATTATTGAAGTTAATTTGTCAACCCAGGGTAATCATAGTCATTTCATATATTTTAAGCCTAGATATACTTAATAGTAGTAATGTTGTATGTTCTACGTATGACCTAATGTAGTATATATAATGTAGTATGTTC
>JXSR01S003493.1:64726-77777 GCA_000969725.1 Ophiothrix spiculata
ATGTAATCATATATATACCGCTAGTTGACTGAACTCCTCTTACTACATCCTGGCACCAATTCCTATTTATGGTCCAAATTTGGTCCAGGTAGGGTCAAAGGTTCTATATAGAGTTAATGGCATTGACCATGACCTTGATATGACCTGGGATGACCTAATGACCTAGGTCAATGTTTTGGATAATTTTACGATTTGGACTCTACATGACCTTTAACATTTGAACCCCTATCCCCTTAGAGTACGGGGGCATATTAAAATATTTGGTTTGGTCTTGATTGCGGTATATTCTAATAAACATGCATTCCGTGAATTATGATATGACAAAGTTAGACTGTATGTAGCCTTTTGGAAAGGATTCAACAAAACATTTTTCACGTTTATGAAATTGTTTTTTTTTTTCTTTTTCCTTTTCTCACTTTCTTCTTTATAGTTTTGTTTTGAACGGTGTTTCAGAAACCAACTGTCCTATAATCTAACACACTTTCGTAACGTGATATATAAAACGTGTGGATTGAATGAATAAAACTTGACGTTTTTTCATTTTTATTTTTCATCTAAAAAACGCTTGGCCTCGCTTCTTCTATATTCTCCTGTTTTGTGCATCGGTTTGAACAATAAAGTACTGCTATTTCAATATATCCACATTAGCCGATATATATCACGAATCGTGATTTCGTGTTTACGCAAGCAGAGCCATCCCTTCTTTGACATATATCTATTTGCTAGGCGTGTTTAATGCTGAACCAGCTTGGTTTTGACACAGAGAAGAAATATTTACGCCTTACATATTTCGTGTACAGTTCTTGGCTTTACCAGATAGCCGGATTGTGTAAACGTCTCATTGTGTATTCAATGATATAGTCTAAAATAAAAAAGTTTATTTCATATAAATTTGTAAGCTAAAACATATATTATGATTTATTAAATATGTGGTTGCAAAATGTACCTGCTCAGACATAACCCGCTACGATTAAAGTGCTATTGAGTTTTTTTTCCTTCATTTCCTCACTTAGCCGTACAATTGTTTACATATTTTTTTATAAGAAATCTCGAAATTTTCAGGTCAAAATCATAAACTTGGACCAGACAAATTTATGTTCATTTATAAGTGTACACGCTACATTTGTACTGGGACACCTCGGGTCGATTTCACTAACATTACGATGCATCTTATCTAACGAAGGGTTCGTAACTACAACTAGAAATCACAAAGACATGAACACCCTTCACAAGTGTTCACGGAATCGTAAAATATAAGAAATATGCATTAGACAAGAACCCTTTGTCAACGTTGCGTTGGGTCAAATGGTGGCCGTAGTTAACGATGAGTTTAGGTCTTACGATGGGTTAACGATGCATTTTAACGTTAGTGAAATCGACGCCCTGGTATAAGCATGTAAATTGGAATGTTCAGGCCATCTCTGCGACCGTACGTTATGATAATGTCACTTCGTCATTAGTGTTGAGAAAGACTGCTGTCAGCGGACGAAACGTCCACATGTAAGTATGATACTTGGACTAGATATGAAGAATTTGTTTATATAATGTCATATTTTATACTCAAAACTTTAGTCAAACGAACAATGAGATCATCAAGTTGCTTCTAGGTACCAAACAGCCATTTCAACATGACAGTGCTAACGGTACTCCGCTATAAATAACATGGTGGAAACCATACTGATGCTTTTCTAATGATTTTTCAAACACGACATAGATTTGAAGAAACCCAATAGGCAAACTAATTAGCAATGTTGTTTTTCTTATATAACATCTTGTTTTTTGAACCGATTACATAAACTGTCTTAGGGCAAGATATATAATGCCAATGACACCCAATGGTTATTTTATATGCATCTACATGTCTTTTTTCGTCATTATTGTCTTGTTTTAAAGGAATTACGAGTGTGATTCGTTTAATTTAGAAAATGGGCATATTGGTTTAGTTTAATGTCATCACTACAATCAATTTATCACATGATACAGCGGTTGCTGTGGCAAATAAATGTTTAATTTGAATCATCTTAGGCACGATTTAGCACTTATAAATTATATATTTATTGTAATCTTTCTTCCAAAAAATGCACATTACAAGATTTCAGTGGCGTATTGTTCCGGGCGGGCAACCGTCGGTTGAATTTAAAGTAGGCATATTTCCTAAAATAAATCCAGTCATCTAAAGTAATGTTTACCTCTTTTAGTTGTCAATTTATTTAGAAATGTCTGTTTAGATACAGAGGTACGATGGCTGTTAATGTCAACGGGTATCGGTTGCTTGGAAGCAGAACATCTTTTATGACACTATTATGTAAAAATTATATCTGTACTGTATTTTAATTGACCTAAGGCATATTGAACATCTTTAAATTGTAATTTCCTTCATTATATGCGAAAAACACTAAATATAGACATTTTTAGGTCAGCGTTTTATTACTCTTTGTAACGCCATATGTTAATCATTTTCTATAACTTTTTTGAAACAGAAAAAAAACTTGTGTAAATTTTATGTTCACAGGAGGATTATTTAGTAATTCCCTCCTTCCAAGACGTGTTACAGTAAAATGTTCAGAAAAACTAAAGACTAGAAATATTTATTTCACTCATTTAAAAACTCTTTATAATTTTATTAATTGTACGAGTATAATTCAACCAAATATCAAAAATTTTACATTACTAATTGCACCAAAATATTACTAAAACATAAAGAAATGATTCAGTCATTACTTGTGAAAAAGTGAACAGTACGTGATGCCAATGCCTTATCATAAGTCAGAATGTATATCAGATATGCTCTTAGCTTATGTATTAGATTGATATTTTACAATAGCCCTGCAGTAAAGAAACATGATTACCGGTAGATGCCTGGGCGGTTTTCTTTTATATATTGAAAAACATAAGCAAATTATAGAAAACTCTAGATAATGAAGCTAAGACTACAGGCAAGATTCAACTAAAATAGTAGAGAGGTAATGCACACACATCTTAGATCCTTAATCAATAATTAAATTGTCGAGGGAGAAAAGGCTGACAGCTATAACGATAGTTGAACGCTCTTTCTTGAATACCATGTTTTGTCCCTTCATTGCCTTTTCTTTCTGTGTTGCAGCTAACAGTCAAGTGGTGATATTTTCATCCAATAAAGGTCAAAACATACTTCTTATGGGCTACCAAACATTTGGTGCATCAAGTCTTTGTCATCTTATAATCGGATATATAGTTACAATGTATTTTCTATTAGTAACGGAGGCTTGGTGATGAAAAATCAATACTCCACCAAATTGTCTTTGCTTTGTGATTTTCAACATCAATCATCCGTTATTGATTAGAAGATGCATTGGAATTGATGTAATAACAAAGACTTGTTGCACCAAATGTTTGATAGCTCAAAATAGTATGAATTGAGCTTATTGCAAAACGGCTATATAATTGTACACTCTTTTTGGACATTTGGTTGGTGTGGAAAAATTCAGCTGTGGTAGCATAGGCTGTGGAGAAGGGCCTAGTAAAGCCTCGTGAAGATATTTGTCGTTGTTTGAAAAACTAAATATCTGCATGCTATGAAGTGAAACTTACAGGACGTTTTTAATTAACCTTTTATTTATCAACAGAAATTTCCTTTATTTATCAACAGAAAAATAACAATGACAACACTTTTGTAGTAACATGTTGATTATTCATCGTCATGTTTTGACCATTATTGCCAAAATCATGATTTCCAATTAAAGGTTATTTAAAGACGGGGTGGGGTAGATTACGATAACCCCAATCCCCCCATCCCAACTCAAGATCTCGAAACCGAATGTTTAAACTAGTGGACACTCCCTAGTACCTTGGTACTTAAAAAAATCGAAAATTCAAGCGTGTGGTTCTCTTGAATTGCTATAACACTTCCTAGTACATTGGTACCTTGTAAGACATAACAGTGACGTCATGTCAAAAACCGCAAAAATATCAAAAAAAAATGCTAAAAAACAGTTTAAAATAAAAGCCAGTAGATATGTAATAAAAAGGCGACCCAGATCGTTAAGGTTCAATCATATTGAAGACACATAAGACCTAAATACAATTCGTCATTTTTGTAGTCATTTTCATTCAGAATGTTTCTCATGATGTTACATTTTCACCACTATGTTAAATTTTCATTTGGAATGAAAATGATCATTTAAATTGTCTCATAGTGTAAAATTGTTGCCATGGTATTATATGTTTGACCATTTATCATAATGTTCATGATAGTGAAATATTTTTCGCATCACGGCACATTTTGCAATGATTACTCATTTGTAGTACTTTGATGAATCAAAGTACATTACTTTCTTGGGTACACTGTAAAAAGTTGTGTTAAAAAGGGAACATGGTTAACAGGTTGGGTTAACATTTTGCACAATGTTGGGTAAAATTTGACACAATATTTGGGTAATGGTGCACGTTTTACCCAACATTGTGTAAAATTTTACCCAACATTGTGTAAAATTTAACCCAACCTGTTAACCATGTTCCCTTTTAACACAACTTTTTAACAGTGTAATCGTCGTTTTCAAACATTATCATAATTATCAATATAATCTTTCCTTAACTGTGGATTTTATTCTGAAAAAAAGATTTGCTCACTACTTCACTACTGTCTCCAATGATAAACATTTCATTTTGAATGTTTGTCACTATCTTGATTTTTTTTATCATTGTAATTGGAGTTTTTCCATTATTTTTGACCAACAAAGCGGGTATAATGAAAAATACATTCGCATGTGAATTTGAAAGTAATTGAAATGACCATTTGACATTCATTATACTATACCAAAAGAAGATGATCATGTGACAAACGACTTGGTAATGAAAAGTAATGAAATTGGTTGCACTGAAACCAAGGAGGATAAAACTCTGCAATATATCTTCATATCAGAGACTATTATAAGCACACCGATGACTTAGAGGATGTGATAATATGGCATTTGGTACATGCGGGATAATGTACCAATAAAAAAGGTATAGTTAAACAACAGTACGCCTTGAAAATGAACTCATTAAGATGATTGATGGTTCAGTTACAGAGAAAGTCAAATTTGATCACACATTATATGTTTTAAGGCATTGACGGGTTGTTTTTTTGTTACCATAGTGTTTGAAGACATTTTCCCTGCTGAGACAATCGAATAAGATAATGTGACCTCTGCTTTAAGCAAACACATTTACTGACCATCTGTAGTAGACTTGCGCGTTGATAAAATACATAAATCATCATCGAGGGTTAATAGCCATAAGGCCGTATCTGCACGAAAAAAGAAGCCACATGGCCGTATTTGCACGTGGAACAAAGGTGCAAATAAGGCATTATGGCTATTTTGTTGCCCGAGCAGATGCAGGCACACAGCAAAAAATAAAGATTAAAAGTTTGCGATTAACAAGTTTCGAAAGAGCAAATAGTGCGTTTTCTTGTTAATCACCGCCAGAGTAACTGTACATTTCGGCTGAACAGTGGAAAAACGCTATATTTTTTAATCGTTTGATACATGTTCCATATTCTTACTCGTAATTCGGAGCAAAACGCTCTGATACACAGATTAAAATTTACCGCGAACAACGACGTGATCACAACACAAAATGGACACTTCTAGACCCGCAGTGATAGAGACATTACTGCATTGTTATATCTATTCGGACTACCAGGACTTATTTCTATATTCAAAGGTAAATGTAATTATTAATTCTGGTAAATGTTGAACCATCAAATGAACATGGATTGTCCACTCCAGCGAACATATTTACAGTATTAGCTTAATGGGCTTCGATTGCACATGCATCGTACGCGTGATGTGCAATCGTGCATTGATGATCTACGCAGCCAGTGACTGCTGTACAATACACTGGACTGCTGTGCAGTGTTTTGTAATTCAGCGCTGATCTTTACTGTACTTGTCTCATAGGCTGTTTAGACTTCGTGGCTTATCTTTTTCTGTACCTTCTGAGCCACAGGATTTATTTACTAGTCCATGCATGCTTGGCTTGTAAAATGTGACAGGCCAAGGCGACCAATAAGCAGTGTAATTATGGGGTACAAATCAGTGTTGATATGAATAAAAAAAACCTTGATGGTTCACCACTTAAAAACTAAAATTAATAATCAAATTTACCATTGAATATAGAAATAAGTTCAGGTAGTCCCCCATGCATAGATTTAACAATGACTCCATCTCCATGCCTTTCATTTAATCAATAATCGATTAAGTTTGAAATGTTAATCAACACGGGAGTAAAAAGGGAACTTGTCTACTATGGAGTAATTTTTGCTCGACCTTTAAGATTAAAATATTTACTCTTTTAAAAGATTAAACAATTTAATCAACAGGAGACTTATCCTTTAATCTAGCAACATCGATTAAAAATGACTCAAAAAACGACTAGTTCCCTTTTTACTACCGTATTGATTAAATTTGTACTCTACGTTGAGCAATTTTTTTTTGCTGTGCATGTGGCTCTCAATCCTCGATATACAAATACATCAAATACTTTAAAAATCAAATACTTTTGTAAGTATACGATGTTGCGACCATAACCAATAGTCTTCAACATTTTTTTTTAATTAATAGTTGATGTCTTCCCAAACGAATAATGAAAAGGTAGGAAAAACTAATTTCAATAATCAAGATTGGATAACTTGCATGACACAAAATGGCTGCCAATGGTGGAAAGTCAAAATTGTTTTAAATCTTTCTTTAAGAAACTATACTATTTTGTTCCTCGCATTTACTTCAGAGATATGTAAAACTATACCTATACAGGGTGAGTCAAAATAAAGTGTAATCTAATCAGTAATTTTATATTACCAGTTCCTTTTATTCTATGGCAAAATTGTTCTTGCATGATATGTCATATTTCATTAGCTTTCATAGAAAATTTACTGCGTTGAAATCAGACAAAGCATTCTAAAGTTATAGCCATATGAGTGGAGGTACCCAATTTGAACGGCGAACAAACTACGCTATTTAGTTTACGTGCGTACTGGTAACAAAAGCTGTTGTCTCTTTCAATTTTTATGATAGAAACGCCTATTGAAATAAAATAACAAATAAACAATACGCTGCTGCTTGTGAACTGTAAAATATCGGGTAGTGGGTTGACTCTTTAGGTAATGTTTTGTTGAGTCATCCAAATCAGGATCTTCCAGAGACTTCCTCGTTTCTGTTTACGAAGAGTTGTGTGGTATTTAGTTTATTAACAATATTTCAAATGGCTTGAGGTGATGGGACCTGGTTGGCATCCGTAAACTACAAACAAAACAGACGGTGATCTATAAGCGGACTATCTATGAGTCTAAGTCTTAATTGCAACAAAATGTGCTTGTTTCATAGTTGCGCCATGATTTATCTCATGGCATTGGTTGTCAAGATCGTGCACTGATATCTGAAATGACCATTAGTATTTTGATCTGCACCATTGAATCTTCTTCGGTATCTCTGCACAATTATATACGTGCCCGTGTAACATTTTGAATGCAGCGTCAAGTTCATCAATGCACAATCAATAAGAAATTACCCACTGTTGTATATACAGTAAAAAGTTGATGTTGAAGAAAAGTTGTTCGAAATCAAAATTGGGTACCTTTACTTAAACGGCTGTAACTTTGTAATGCATAAAATTCTCATAAAAGCTGATTAAATTTTCTATTTGTCAAATATGATTAAAATTTATAATCATTAACAGATTTCCTGTAAAAAAATGTCTTTGGTGATTACACTTTAATTTGACTCACCCTGTTATCAGAGGAACACGTTTGAACTGTTTAAAACAAGACTTGACGAATTTTTGCACTTCACCATTGTTTTTAGTATTTTTGCCAAACCTACTTTTCCCTGCTTTTTGATATGCTGATTGAGAGGTTATAAACTAATATAATGACCGTTAACCAAATCCAACCAAACAACATATGAAGAGCTGACTTGCAAAACGGCTTGTATCCATTTTGCACTTTTTGAGAAAAGGGCAAAAAACTGCAGCTGAGGGCATCAAAATGTGTCGCAAAATTCTTGATAATGATTTAAGTAATTCTGTACAAATATGTCTTTAAAAATAAGGTGTAATTTAGATAATTCATCAAATAGTTTCTTATTAATTGACTATTGATTTTTTGCTGAAAAAGGATGTAAGTCGTTTTCAAGGAAACTCTTCAAGTTTCAAGTTAGGAACCACCTTTCTTCCAAATTTTTGCAAAATGTCTTTTTCAATTCTTCATTAGGCTATAATGTACTTCAAAAATACCAAATTTCAACATCAGGTCATTAAAAAGTTTCCATATTTGGGCATTGTGCCCTTTTATGCCCAAATATGGTCATACAATGTCCATATTTGGGCATAAAAGTAACATTTAGGGATTTTAACCCACTTAGCAAGATTTTTTAAACACTATTTTTTGCTAAGATAATGCACAAGTTGATGGTCTGTAAGAATCTATCAAAAAGTCATTTTTAAAATAATAGTCTCTGAGCCGTTTTACAATTCACCTCTTCATATGATGCAATCTTGTCCACAGTGGCGTGCCCAGGATTTTTTGAGTGGGGGGGCATAACCATCAGTTTCCCCCGAATGACCAATAGCGGCAGAAGTGTAAAATGTGATATTTTTAGATTTTTTTCATAATGCGCGCGTAGCGCGCGAAAATTTTTTCAATTAACGCAAAACACGGCAAATTTTGACTGAATATTGACAGAATAACAGAAATTTCGCGCGAAGCGCGCAAAATTTTTGCTTTTTCATACTTAAATTATCAAAAACAAAGGGAAATTCAAGGTATTTTCTTCTCTTTCCCTTTGATTTTTTTCTCTCCACCCCTTTCTTTTCTATCTTTTTTGTGTCAAGATGCCCGAATGGGCCGTTTCCCCCGACTGACTCATCAAACGGGGGGGGGGGGGGCACGTGCCCCCCCGGCCCCCCCTTTGGGCACGCCACTGCTTGTCCATGTACCCACATGACTTATCATAGATTGACTAGTTTATTAAATGGCAAGACTTTTCCCTGTACTAGCAATTAGGACATTATGTTCTTTTGTTTCGTGTATTTTAGTCATAACCTGCACTTAGCATGTTTAGTCTGGTCTATATATCTTAACGGCTGAAATAAAAGTAAATTCATTGTTTAAATGGCAAAGTATATCTGTGTCAAAATCTGTGTTATATTCATTGATGTATATCCTCAGGCAAACAGCAGGTATCTACATGTTTGTATTGACTAAAAACCGGACAAGGCGTGCTCAAGAAGCTGAGTTCGTTGGAAAAAGTTCAAATTCGTCAGAAAAAAATATGCATGTATGACAAAAAGCGTCCTCTTATTGATGGGAGCACTATTGGGAGTCATATCGGTTGGAAAGTCATTTTTATCCATTTGTCCTTAAAGTGCCTCTTTCATTTTTTTCCTTACCATTAGTTTACAATACATAACACACAATGTTGGACTTTTATAATATATATTCTGCTGATTAATGTTATTAACCACAGAACAATTATCCGGTATTTTTTGGCCAATGAAATGTAATGAAAGTGGTTGCATTGAAACCTACGTTGATGAAACAAAACAAAACAAACAACAAAAATGGACAAGGAAATTAATCTACGTCACTGCTCATCTCATGTGTGGGACCGGGCACTTCGTGAATTGCCGTCACTAGCCGTCTGTCACGTGATCATCCCCAGGATACAGATGCCTGTTAAAGACCATTGGTCTTGGTCGCAACGTCGCATAGTTTCAAAAGTAAATTCCAGTATTTGATTTATTTATCATCTATAATAACGGATAGTGTTTTGCATCTACACTCTTAGAAAAAAAGGGTTCGAAAAAGAACCCTTTTTGTCCTGTATGTGGAACCATTTTGTCTCAAAAGATTGTTAAAAGGTTCTGACAAAATCCTTTTGCGGTTCTTTCTTGAACCTTTAACAATTCAAGTACGCCATTTAGGGCTCTTTTACTGTCTGTGTTCACATAAACTATAAATGTGGGGAACCGAAGACACTAGTAAGTATTTACATATGATTTATTCTCTCCTGAGATCATCACTTTTTGTTTTACGAAGAACCTCTGAGCGTTCTCTGGTCTTTGCTCAAAAAATGTTCCGTGAACCTCAAGGAACCATTTTTGGGCTGGAAAAAATATTATGGACGTGAAATCACTAGCAAAGGATCATGTGTAAATTAAGAGCTCATATGTATGCCGAAAATTATGATGTTCTGACATTTTTAAGCAGGAAAAAATCCTCAATTAAGTATGATGTTTTACCGTTAAAAAACAGGAAACTAATAACACTTAAATATTAAATTACAAACGTCTTCTACTTGGTATTTGAACCAATTTGTTTTTAATTTCAATATATACATAAACAAAAAATTTGGCATTTGGTATATCCGGAATATTGCAACTTCTATATAGTTTATATTAAGACAGTTTCTCTAAAAGCGTACGTCTTGCCAGTCAATTTATTAAAATGATTGATGGTCTGTAAACCGTTTTATGTTACTGTAGTGTTTGAAGACACTTTCCCTTCGGAGACAATCGAATAAAAATAATGTGGCCTCTGCGTTGAGCAAACACATTAAGTGACCGTCTAGAGTAGGATTTCGCGTTGATAACATAATAAAATACTATAGAAATCACTTAACTCTTTTAAAAATACGGTCGAAAGGAAATTAAATTCCAATAAACGATGAAGATGATATTTATTTTATATCCTTGAATACTATCAGATATTCAATACAAATAGGAATGGCAATCTTCTAATCAGTTTGGGTATTCTTCTAGAAAATAGAAAAACCGAGCTTAATGAAGGCTATAAAAACATGACGTTTAATTTAATCAATCCTGTAGTTGTACATATATAAGCTGTTCTCTTGATTATTGTATTTTTGTGGTTTGGTTTTCATGAGTAGCCTATGTCTGTTCTTTTTGAAAATCGGTCATATACACTCAGGGATTGAAACAAAAAATAACATGTAGTTCAGTTTAATTAACATACATGCTGTTTTACTCATATTCTTTTTATTATTATATTCTTAAAACAACCGAAACGTTCACCTGGGGTCACCCCAGGTCATTTCGAGATCATGGCCATAACTCCTGAACACTTGACCTTACCTGGACTAAACTTAGACCATGATTAGCAATTGACCCAATGTGTATCATAGCGTGGTCCGGTGGGGGTCATCCAAGGTCAAAGGTCAAACAGAGGTCAAATCTTGAAATTGTCCAAAAGGTTGACCTGAAGTCATCCCAGGTCATTTTGAGGTCACAGTTATAACTCCTGAACCCTTGACCCCTACATGGACCAAACTTGGACCATAAATAGTAATTGACAACACCCCCCCCCCCGCCCCCGTATTATATGAGTGATCCGGTGGGGTCATCAAAGGGCAAAGGTTAATCTAAGGTAAAATCTTAAAATTGACCCAAAATATTCAAAAATGCATCCAAGGTCATCCGATGTCATTTCAAGGTCATCCAATGTTATTTCAAGGCCACTGCCATAACTATCCGCGGGCCCACTAGTAATATAATATTTATATACCGTATTGGTGGGGGTCTAAATCTAGTCTAAGAAAATTGTTCTTTGCATGGTGGGCTGTTTTTTTTTTGTAACTTACGTATCATTGCATAACATGAAATAACTCAGTATCAATCGATTGATATACTACAAAGTGTTGATGGCTTGGAAATAAATAAGATGGCGGAATAGATAATGGTTTAATGAACTCATCTCTCTAGAAATAATCAATCTTTACGCTTGAAATACATGTAGATTAGAATTTCACCTTAGGCTATGGCGCTTATTCTCAAACAAGATTTTTGAATGTTATGTCTACTGCAAGATTTGTCTACTTACACATGACATTATGACTGTTCAATCGTTATTACCTATTTGGTCAAAGTATTTTAATTATATATAAACCCTGGCATTTCTAGTTAAAGAAACTGCAGCTTAAAAATTATTGCGTCAACACCTTTCTTCAATATAATCGACGCATTTTTGTAACCTCATTAAATTTATACAGTTTGAATCAGCTGATCTTGTTCATAAATTACAACTTTTGCAGTGTACACAAAGGGATTGAAACAACAAATTTAGATCGTTTAATTATCACCCTTTGGGGCTTTTTACTCGTATTCTTGTTATTATTACACTCTTTAAAAAACCCTTTTGCATTAAAAATATGTTACTTTGTATTCAGTCGATAATCACATGCTTGATTCTCAAAATGTTTTGCATGCTCTTGAAAATGTTGGAAAAAATACTAATAATGTTCTTATCAAAAATGACATCGAATGTATGTAGTACATTGATCTCTTAGATAAGAATCGTTCTTACACGATTTCGACAGCATACTTGTGTGAACGAATTATAATGTTAAGTTATACTTCCGTATCCATTTTCTTTCATTGACTGTTTGAAAATTGTCAAAACTGAATTTTTCGGTATGTAGCACTACAAAACGTAAATCGTTGTAATGGGTTTACAAAAATGTCAAATCGCTGTGACCAAATGTTCTGTTGATATGAATAAATCTAACAATAGGCTTACATGAACTGGTGGACGCATTTAAAGGGAATTACAATTTACACATATGTTAATTTTACAACAAAAAATTGGAAATTAATTTGATAACTATACGTAAACGCAACATTTGAACTCAAGCAACGTATATTAGTGGGGGTCTAAGTCAAATCTAAGAAAATTGTTTTTTTTTTTAAGTTACGTATCAGTGCATAATATGAAAGTTATCAACTATCGATTGACATACTGTAAGGTGTTAATGTCTTGGAAATAAATAAGATGGTGGAATAGATATGATTTAAAGAACTCAACTCTCTAGAAATAATCAATCTTTACGCTTGGAATACATGAAGATTGGAATTCCACCTTAGGCTATGGCGTTTTTTCTCAAACAAGATTTTTGAATTTCATGTTATGTTTACTGCAAGATTTGTCTACTTACACATGACAATATAACTGTTCAATTTTAACACACATTTTGGTAAAGTATTTAAATTATACATGAGCCTTGACCATTCCGTTTAA
>JXSR01S003494.1:26834-41567 GCA_000969725.1 Ophiothrix spiculata
GATTTTCACAATGTTACCAATGACTTAACCGGTAGTGTTGTATATCAACTTGAAGCTTGAGTCGAGCCCTTTCAAAAAATATGTACAATTTTGAACTGGTTGCCATGGCAACGGTGTAAGGCCTCTGATTGGCTAAACACGAGAACAAACGGAACTAAAGAACGAAATGTCGCATGTACACCATACTTGGGTGAAGGGTGTACGAGTAAAGTACGGAGGGAACCATGGATCCGGATTTTTTATACGGTTGCCATGGTAACCAGGAGTCGACCAATTAGGTAGTTTTGCGTCGTAATTCAAATTTGGAAATGAAAATAATAAATCCGGATCCATGGTTCCCTCCGCCTATTTGTTCTTATTATTCATGCAAAAAAATCATGAGCCTGTCATATTTCGTTTTTGAGTTACACTTGTTTTCGTATTGCAGGTTTGCGATTTTTCGACTTTCGAGATATAGGCCTTTAAACATTGGCAAAAAACAAAAATTTGAAAAAATAATAAAAAAAGATACTCAGGCTATAAGTAACTATTATACTATGAAAGAGAATAAATTACCACAAATTTTGAGCCCATTTTGGTCAAAATCGGATTTAATTTAGCGGAGTTCTGGATTTTTTTTTAAAATAGCATGTTTAAATATAGTCGAGAAAGATAAAATAAAGAAATACATAAAAAAAAGACAAACTCAGACATTTTGGTTGCATATCATTCACAATGCATTATCTTGATAAAATAATTGATTTATTATATAGGAAAATGTAATTATTTTATTAAAATTTAATTTTAATGAATCTTCTCAAAATTACAGGGTGAGCGTCTTCTGTATACAAATGTATAGGAACAGCGTCCAGAAATTTATGACTTCCGTTCTTAAAATTGCCATAACTTCGGAACAGAATGTCCGTTTGAACTCAAATAAAAAATATTATAAAGAAGAGATTCTGTAGTTTTTCCTTGTGCTAATATCTCATTTTTCTGATCTAAACGAATTGGTTGGTCAAAAGTAAGGTAGACCCCCCTTAATATAATGTGTAGGGATTTTAGAGGGATTTGAACACCGTGAATCCGTTGTTAGGCGTGATTGATAGGGCTGGATAAGGATAATCATTATAATGATTGCAAGTCGGTAGTGTAATTTACATACATATTTAACTGACAATTTGAAGATGTTTAATTGAGTTAACATCTCAGAGGTGTGTATGTTTTCTTCAACAGAAGTGTATATTTGTGTGGTTTGAGCTGGTGCTGGTGTGCGGGTGGGGGTGTGTGTGTGACGGAGGTTTTGAATTCCTATAAAGTACTAGTAACAGAAAATATTAGTTACAAGGGGAGACTTTGGAGATGATATCAATTTTGATTATATCATTTCATCTGTTACAGCATTTTCTAAGCTTTAAAATGGCACTTTGTTGAAATTGATCAAGGCGATCAAATTTTACAACAGAAAATCTGCTAGAAATTCTTATTATTTTCTTTATTTTTTGCAAAGAATTCCTTTACTTCATTACCTCCTCTAGCTTAATCAATGACTAACAGAAGATATATTATATATTTTGTCATTTTATATTTTATTACTTCAAAACAAAATAAACAAGAATGAATGTAAGAATGAATAGAAATAACACATGGCAAAAGAGACATTAACTTCTCAATATATTACAGACGGGCGTAATCATTGTGGTAATATAAGGATAACGCTCATCGAATGGGAAGTAATTTGTACCATACATCCCATGCATAATAAAAATGAACGAGATTACCAAAGTAACGGCTCTTTAAATGAAAAGTGGGTTTTGCTTTAAAGGATTTCATTTGATGGACGTTGGATCTAAAAACGTCGAAACGCACGCAGTAGCGGAATGCATTATACATGAATGCTGTCACTTAAGGCTTTGTTACCTGCCGCTTTCGACAGTATTTCAAACTGGTTTATGTATCTATATCGGTTAGATTTAAAATGAATATAAGGCAATATCAATTTTATAGAATACTTGTAAATAACAAATGTTTTACATAAAATATTAGTGTTTGCTGTTTTGCCATGGCGCTTTAATACCATGAATACTATGCCTGTTTGACATTGAAGTGATTTGTTTAATTTCACCCAAGCTATATATTGTTTTCATTCTTAAGTTTGTCTGCAAAGGTTGGTGCATTACGTTGATAATTCCAAACCAGAAAGCGCGAACCAGTTATCTTGTAGATAATTGGATTACACGTAACAAACATGACAACGTAAAACGAACTGATCACCACACAAACGTATTGCACTAATTGTTGTCAGGTGATGTGGGTGATCCAGTAAAAGGATGAGTTACGTAATCATTACGATACTGAATAGCGATTTTGTCACTCGTTTTACACCTGATAAAATTTGAATAGAACTGAGATGTCGGATATTCCAGGCCGGCATTTGGTATTTCGGGTATGATTCATATAGGGGGAATCTGAGCGTCATTGTTTTAACATGTTTAAACAGGTGTTACATTATTGTGTTATACGGTCTTTAAATAAGGCATATTATTGACATTATGGACAATTGAAAAAACAAACCCGATATTAAAATATTAAAACCCAATTAATAAAACAAACCAAATCAAAACATAAAACAAACGTAACGAAATAAAAAGAAATGTCCTTATAATTGTAAACATGAATTAAACGCTTTTGTTATCATTGTAACAATTTTGTATCTTTACGGTTGTTTATAAATTCTACATCTCCCAGCCGGATTGGTTTACTCAAAGACAAATCAGAATATTCTTGCGTCCGATGTTATAACAGCAATGTCACTATCCTCGATTGCATGATCAGGTTAGCCTTGGGGAAGTACTTATGAGCTACTTACCGCGCATATAACAAAGTATTGCTTTTGAGTTATTGCACTAGGAGAGGAATATGAAGACGTCTTTGAGCCTTGCCACGGGCAAACGAGATCAATGTGGTAACGTACGTCTGGCTGAACCAATCATCACTTTTATCCAACAAAATTGGAAATAAATCTATCCTTATATCATATTTTAGAATGGTGTTAGATTGTCATTATAAAAGACAACTTAGTAATTGAAGGAAAGATTTGTTCTTAAAGGCTGCCACAAAATATCTGTTTCTTTATACCAAACCTCCGCACATATTCATCACAAATAATAGACATCCTAAGCATCCAATAAAATATGGACAAATGTAATATGATTTTAATTGGACAGAATGTGTCTTTTTGGTAATCATTAACTAGGCTTGAACTTGCTAAATAAACGTCAATATGATATTTTATCATTTCGTTTCTTATCATACCATATTAGTTAATTTCTTTCTTTAACATAGTTCCAATGCAGTTCAGTTATCAAAAAATTGTTATGCATATGCATATAGTTAACAAAGAACAGGGCAGCTATATATCTACTTTTGTTGCATGTTTTCCTAGGCGTTCCTGTCGATTTCCTAGATACTAGAGATAATTATTCTGATATTCATCTAACTGCATTTACACATATACACATTTTTGTTTTTGTAAAATAGAGTAATCACGGTAATATGTCCTCAAATATATCACAAAGAAAAGAAACTGTTTAAAATAGATTAGTTAATTTCCGTAAAAATAGTTACTTAAGGGTACGAGGAGTACATATGCTCAGGAAAATGTGAATCCTAACTATTTTTCAATCATGAAAAGATAAATAGTTTCCACTGCCTTTGCGGGGACTCGAACCATCGATTATGGCAGGGGGTAGTCATGCATTACGAAGCGAGAGATCTACCGCTGAGCTATCAAGGCAGCGTTGAGAGCGTGAACTAAAATCTAAAACATAAACATTAGAATGCCGTATTTTCCTTTTGTTTACATAAAAATTGCAATTTTTGCCTCATTGGAATGCTCAATTTGTAAGTAAATTATGCGAATGCGTATATCAGACAAAATGTAGATAATGTAGATACTTAAAACAGGCAATTCACAGCTCAAACAGGGCAACCTCAGAGCCGTAATTCACGTCCGGATTTTCGGGCAAAACAGCACGGGTTTGTTACATTATCATTCAAAATCAACTCAGCATATTTATAAAAATATTGTTTTTAATTCAATAAGAAGTATCAAGCCTACACTCTGTCAAAATTTGAAACCAGTCGAATTGTTCGAACATCATGAAATTATGAGGTTTCGGCGAAAAAGGGTCACTTTATAATGGACGTGAAATCACTACTAAAGTCTCATGTATAACCTAGAGACTCTATTACATATGTACGCCAAAACTTGTATTATTCTGATATGTGTAAGTAGGTAAAAAGTTGCACTAAAGATGCCGTTGGCAAAAATGGCACCTATTTAGGGACTGTAGCCTTAAGGCTTTGTATACCTGCCGTATTTAGCCGGTATTGTATTTTTATCGGTTTAATTGAAAAAAGAATGAGGCAATGTCGATTTTATCGAATAAGTCATTAAGGTGAATGATGATGTTTACATAAAATATATCTGGGTGTGTTTTTTTCATTCTTAAGTTTTCCTGCAAAATTTGATATTTTATAGAAGTCGGTAAAGTGGCCAGTGTTGGGAAATCGTTTATTACTGATTAAAATATTCAAAGCAAAAAACAAACAAACACAACAAAAATATCAATTCAAAAAACAAACGAAGAAACAAACAAACAAAAATACATAACGGGGTACACTTGAGTCAAAATTCCTATATGTTGCATTTTCAAGTTGTTATTTCCAAGTTATTGTAAATATGAATGAAACAATGTTGTGTTTTTAAAGATATTTTAAGTCCAAGCCTGTTTGTTTATCGCGAAGGAAAAAAAACCAAACTATTACATAAATAGAGTCCATAATACTATATCAATGTCACTGTACTCGATTGCACGATCAGTGTAGCCTTGGGGAAGTACTCATGAGCTACTTACCGCGCATATAACAAAGTATTGCTTTTGAGTTATTGCACCAGAAGAGGAATATGAAGACGTCTTTGAGCTTGCCACAGGCAAATGAGATCAATGTGGTAACGTAAGTCTGGCTGAACCAATCATCACTTTTATCCAACAAAATTGGAAATAAATCTATCCTTATATCACATTTTAGAATGGTGTTAGATTGACATTATGAAAGACAACTTAGTAAGTGAAGGAAAGATTGATCTTAATGGCTGCCACAAAATATATGTTTGTTTATATCCAACCTTCAAAAAGCATCCAATAAAATACGGATTTTATTTGGACACAATATTCATTTTTTGGTAATCATTAATTAGGCATCAAATAGCACCAATTTGCTCATTATTCGTCAATATGACATTTTATCATTTCTTTTCTTATCATACCATATAAGTTCATTTATTTCTTTAATATAATTCAAATGCAGCAGTTCAGTTATCAAAAAATGTTATGCATAGTCCTATAGTGAACAAAGCACAGGGCAGCTATATTTCTACTTTGCATGTTTTCCTAGGCGTTCCTGTCGATTTCTCAGATAATACAAATCATTTTCTGATATCTGTTTTCATTAAACTGCAATTTACACGTATACACCACAGGGCTTAGCAGTGAGACATTTTACCCAAAACCGAGAGATAAACTGTATGGTAATGAGTTAGTCACTGCTTTACAAGAGCCAATCACAAGCCCTACTTGAAAGTTAACCAAGCAGAAAATATTGTTAACAAGAAAATGTGTCCCTTGGCCAAGCAGATCTATATTTAGGATAGGCCTACCAGAATCAATATCTCTATCCACTACACTGAATTCGCATAATGTGTGTCTCGCGTGTATTAAGTATGATAATTATCCCAACACGTGCGATCTAGACCCAAACAAATGATCATGTCCTGAGTGGTTCCAATGATTGTATGTATTAACTGTATTAACCAAGGAAGTTATATATAAAACTTCCTTGGTATTAACAGAATAGGCGTACGTAAATATACAAATCAGACTGATTTTTCGATTGGAAAACGAAAATAACGACAGGGGTCCAGTCCTGGCTTATGATCACAATCTTCAGCATAACAGGCCGGCATGTTTTCCCTTATTTTTTTTAAAGCAAAAGTTATGGTATAAAATCGGAGTCGGACTTTTTTCTCCATAGACTTAACGTCTGGCAAAAATGGTCACACCGGTGTTTTTTTTTTGGGTCCAAAACGCACGTGTTGGGTAATTAAGATAAATTATGACGTCACTACTTCCCCGGCGTATTAGACAGCATGTACACATGCAAGACTGACCATCGGAAGGCCTGTGTTGAGGCAATGAATACCTGAGAAGAGTAGGCCTTAATGATGAAGGGTGGGATTGAGTTGATTTTATATGTGTAAACAAGTTAAGTTGAAAAAAAATCAGAAACCCAATTATATCGGTGTGTTTACTCTTAAATAAATCTATTGAACGTTTAAAATGAAAATAAGAAGTGAAGAAAAAAAAAAACACCAAAGATTGCCCACGGACTCGAAACCGGCCCAGAAAATGAAATGACGTTGGTCTGATACTAATAAGTCATTAATACCCGGCGCGTTAGTCCGCTTAGCCACTCTTCTCGATATGTGCACATGTCAATTTAACGTTACTTATATAGTACTATACAAATTTGGCCAAAACGATACTCCGTGTCGCTCTGTTTAATTCTTGTAGTTACGCGATGCATGAGGGCTTTGGATCGGTGTATTGTACATAGTTATTACCAATCGCACTGTGCAGTATGTTATGCGATACTGGCGAAAGAAATTATTAATGAGGACTTCATTCGACGTTGCTATTGTTTTGAACATGTAATCATTGGTAATGCAATTCCTAATTTCGTCATTGTGAAGAATCCAACTCAATTGATTTTGATGAATTTTGTATCAAATTAATCCTTGATTAGTATAGTATCTCAGCTTGGTCATAAGATTGTACTAATGATTAAATAATTCAAAAAAAACTTACCTAGAACGACTATGCAGTTACGATATTCATCTGAAAAAACCTTCTTACCATTGAAAATGTTAACTTCTTGAATCGATATCGTGACGTCAAAATGGAAACATTTCTATAGCTGTGGCTGCTTTCAGCAGACTTTCGTCACAGGTGGTGATTCCTTATAGTACAAAGGAGTACATTTATCGGTGAGCACCGGAATAATGTCTTGATATCAGTTGTTTCTAAGGCTTGTGGTACACGGTGTTTTTTTTGTTGTAAAATAGAGTAATCACAATCATACGTCCTCTAATATATAATTACATTACTAGAATGAAAAAAGATACTGTTTCAAATAAATATTGATTCTATTATTAAGTCAAATGCAACAGATTAGTCAATTTCCGTAAAATAGTTACTTAATCGCTTCAATTTGTACGTTTACAAATGTACAATTGCGTTCATGTGTAATTACTGAGTATTCGATATAAATGGACTCCATTGATCTCGGAAAATAAAGTGAAAATGGTTGTATAGAGTATGTCTGTGAGCAGAAAGACAAACCAGCAAAATAGAAAGAAAGAAAGCAGAAATATGTTCATTGCTTCCTTCCTTCCTTCCTTCCTTCCTTCCTAACTTACTTTCTTACTTACTTGCTAAAGAAAAATGATTATTGCGTCAAGGAATTTCGAGACAAAAATAATGATTTATAAATACTTAATTCTGCAATTTGTTGATATCATTTAAAATAAATAAGTACCAAAAACTCAGAATTTGCAAAAACAAGTTTAACATGATTTTTTTGAGTTATATTACCTACGCATATTAAATGCAAGTCAATTGGCAAATAAGTGAGTAAATTTTACCCAATTCATACCTTGCTGTTATAAGTTAACTTTGAGGTGTTGTTTCATTTATTGACAATTTTGAGTACACCAAACAAGTCAGTTAAAAAAATCTCGAAAATTACAGTAACAATGTATGTATTAGTCAAGCCAACAGAATATGTTTGAAATTAAAGTGGAAAGACAAATATGCAAAATAGAAAACAAGAAGAAACATGTGTGCATCTTTTTATATAATTTTCCCAAAGTTTAATGCATTTATTGATTCCTTCCTTCCTTCCTTTATTCCTTCCTTTCTCCGTTACTTCCTCCCTTCGATTTTGTCTTCCTTCCTCCCTCCCTTTCCTTCTTTCCCTCCATTCTTATAACCTTCCTTCTTTCTTTCTGTCTGTCAATCTGTTCGTCAATTAATTATCTACTAACCATGCTAACACTACGTGTATAACAAAGATTATTAGAATCTATAATCAACTAGTAAGATGTTTGGAGCATTGCTGTATTTTGTTATGAACATGAAGTATTTTTCTAGACAATCTAGAACAGACAGTAGTATAGTTACCAGCCAGTTGTCCCCAGGGTTGGTGATAACTTTAGTAAAGATGCAAACATTTATCTTAATAGTCATGATTTCAGTTAGAGCTGAAAACAACCATCAAAATGTTAAATATCACTGAACGCCGTAGATACTTTCACACACTACAAACTTACGGCTATGGATCAAAGTCAAATATTGAGGGGGAATTTAAACCATTTCTTTGAGACAATTCCTCAATCTAATTCAACATCACATTATGCAGACATCTAAATATTTATTGAATTTATTAGTATTCGACGGAATGATCGACGTTTGAATTCAGCAATATTTCAATTATTGTTTATATCATCAGAATTTTATCATACTTATAATTTCATGATAGGGATACTATCAGCATGATCAGTAAAAGAGTTACGTCTGTATTGAAAAGTAAACGGCGATCCGTAAGGAATTCACTTGCAGTTAACGTTGGCATGTGGTGGAAGAAGGGTACATAATCCTTTCCATTATCGAAGACATCAGTGGACAACAATGCTATGAATAAAATTTGTATCTGTATCACTTGGTTTGATATATAATGTATATGGGTTTTAAAGGATCTGTATCACTTGGTTTAATATAATGTGTATGGATTTTAGAGGGATTTGAACGCCGTGAATCGTTGTTAGGCGTGATTGATGGGGCTGGAGATGGATAACTATTACGATGAGTGTAAGTCGGTAGTGTAATTTACATACTTATCTAACTGACAATTTGAAGATGTTGATTGAGTTAACATCTCAGAGGTGTGTATGTTTTCTTCCACATTTATTTGTGTGGTTTGAGCTGGTGCGGGTGTGCAGGTGGATGTGTGTGTGTGACGGAGGTTTTTAATTCCTATAAAGTAACAGAAAATATCAGTTACATATAAAATGTGTTGGCTAACCCCGAAAGGGGGGTTTTTGCAGATGATATCAATTTTGATTTTATCATTTCATCTGTTACAGCATTTTCTAAGTTTTGAAATGGCACTTTGAAATTGATCAAGGCGATCAAATTTTACAACAGAAAATCTGCTGGAAATTCTTATTATTTTCTTTATTTTTTGCAAAGAACACCTTTACTCCATTACCGCCTCTAGCTTAATCAATGACTAACAGAAGATATATCATATATTTTGTCAGTAACTTCAAAATAAAATAAACAAGAATGAATATAAGAAGGAAGAATGAATAGAAATAACAGCATAATATTTTTATGATAATAAAGGGTAGTTGCTCTACTTCGTCTCACCTTATTATATATACTATTCTTAACATTCGCTGATTTGTAAAAGAGACAGTAACTTCTCAATATATTACAGACGGACGTAGATAAATCACGCGTAATATAAGGATTACGATCATCGAATGGGAAGTAATTTGTACCATACATCCCATGCATAATAAAAATGAACGAGATTACCAAAGTAACGGCTCTTTAAATGAAAAGTGGGTTTTGCTTTAGAGGATTTCATTTGATGGACGTTGGATCTAAAAATGTCGAAACGCACGCAGTAGCAGAATGCAGTATAAATGCATGCCGTCACTTAAGGCTTTGTTACCTGCCGCCTTTAGACGGTATTTTATGTTGATGTTTCTATATCGATTAGATTTAAAATGAATAAGGCGATATCAATTTTACAGAAAACTTGTAGATAATAGATGTTTTATAGTATGTATAAGTTTTACAGCAAGTTTGGTGTTTTGCCATGGCGCTTTAATACCATGAATACGATGTCCTATTTCATAAATTTGCGTAGATTCGTTTATTATTAACTTAAGTATTTATTGTTTTCATTCCTAAGTTTGTCTGCAAAGGTTGGTGTTTTAACATGTTTAAACAGTCATTAAAGTCGACAAGGAACCGGGGGAAATCGTCTAATTACATGTTATTATGTTATACGGTCTTTAAATGAGGCACATTGTTGACATATGAACAATTGGTAATAATACCGATATTAAAATATTCGAACCCAACTAATATACAAAACAGAACAAATCAAAACATTAAACAAACGTAAGGAAATGAAAAGAAATAACAAATTCCTTACTTCAAAGATAAATTTCTTTCGAGTGTTTTTTTTCCTTATAATTGTAAATATTATGAACGAGATTACCAAAGTAACGGCTCTTTAAATGAAAAGTGGGTTTTGCTTTAAAGGATTTCATTTGATGGACGTTGGATCTAAAAACGTCGAAACGCACGCAGTAGCGGAATGCATTATACATGAATGCTGTCACTTAAGGCTTTGTTACCTGCCGCTTTTTGACAGTATTTCAAACTGGTTTATGTATCTATATCGGTTAGATTTAAAATGAAAAAGGCAATATCAATTTTATAGAATACTTGTAAATAACAAATGTTTTACATAAGATATTAGTGTTTGCTGTTTTGCCATGGTGCTTTAATACCATGAATGTATTGTATTTTTAATGGAAATAAAGATTGATTGATTGATTGAATACTATGCCTGTGATTTGTTTAATTTCACCCAATCTATTTATTGTTTTCATTCTTAAGTTTATCTGCAAAGGTTGGTGCATTACGTTGATAATTCCAAACCAGAAATCGCGATCCAGTTCTCTTGTAGAAAATTGGATTACACGTAACAAACATGACAACGTAAAATGAACTGATCCCCACACAAAAGTATTGCACTGATTGTTGTCAGGTGATGTGTGTGATCCAGTAAAAGGGCGAGTTACGTAATCACTATGATACTGAATAGCGATTTTGTCACTTCGTTTTACACCTGATAAAATTTGAATAGAACTGAGATGTCGGATATTCCAGGCCGGTATTGGGTATTTCGGGTGTGATTCATACAGGGGAATCTGAATGTCATGGTTTTAACATGTTTAAACAGGCATTACATTATTGTGTTATACGGTCTTTAAATGAGGCATATTGTTGACATTTTCAAATCAAATCAAATCAAATCAAATCAAATCAAATTTATTTCAATATCATAAAATTACAAACATTACATCATCATAAATACATAACAAAAGGAAACAAATACAATGATATTGAGGAGATAACAAAAGGCCAGTAAAGGCCTGAAAGGGTTATCCCCAGAAACGCTTAGTAGGGCCTAAGTTGCATATTTAAAATACAGTACAAAACAAACGTGAACCAAAACAAAACAACAACAAAAATACCAAGAACCAAACAAAGCTCAATTATAAAGATCAAGCAATGTAGTTTTCATAATTGATCTAAATTGTTTGATAGTTTTTGCCTCTTTCAGTTTGATATTTAACGAATTCCATAAAATGGGTCCAGTAATTCTAATCGCTCTGTCAGCAAACATTTTTTTAGCATTATGGATACTATAGTTTTGTGAATTTCTTGTTTGATAATTGTGAATTTGGCTATGTTTATAGAAATAATTGGACAATTGATAATAAAAACCGATATTAGATTATTAAAACCCAATTAATAAAACAAACCAAATCAAAACATAAAACAAACGTAACGAAATAAAAAGAAATTTCCTTATAATTGTAAACATGAATTAAACCCTTTTGTTATCATTGTAACAATTTTGTATCTTTACGGTTGTTTTTAAATTCTAAATCTCCCAGCTGGATTGGTTTCCTCAAAGACAAATCAGAATATTCTTGCGTCCGATGTTATACATGTTATAACAGCAATGTCACTGTCCTCGATTGCATGATCAGGTTAGCCTTGGGGAAGTACTTATGAGCTACTTACCGCGCATATAACAAAGTATTGCTTTCGAGTTATTGCACCAGAAGAGGAATATGAAGACGTCTTTGAGCCTTGCCACAGGCAAACGAGATCAATGTGGTAACGTACGTCTGGCTGAACCAATCATCACTTTTATCCAACAAAATTGGAAATAAATCTATCCTTATATCACATTTTAGAATGGTGTTAGATTGTCATTATAAAAGACAACTTAGTAACTGAAGGAAAGATGTTTTTGATGGCTGCCACAAAACATCTGTTTGTTTATCATGTTTATACCCAATCGTCCGCATATGTTCATCACAAATAATAGAGTGTCATATTCATCTAACAAAATATGGACTGTCTATCTGTAATTGAAAGTTGTTTTTATGTTATAACGGATTATAATCTGTTTCTGATGATAAATCTTTGAAAAGAATAAAACTCGAAGAGTAGGTAAACAATACCTTTCTTTGAAACAAAATTCGACGTTAAGTATTAATTTTCTGTCTTGTGCAAACCATAACTCTGAAAAGAATATTTCTTTTTTGGTAATCATTAATTAGGCTTCAAAGAGCACAACATTGCACAACAATCGTCAATATGATATCAGTTCGTTTCTTTCTTTGGCATACAAAATTCCAATGCAGTTCAGTTAATGTTGAATCACAGGGCAGCTATATCTGTACTTTTGTTTTTCTTGGCGTCTCTGCCGATTTCCCAGATATACAGATCATTTCCCTAAATCCGTTTTCATCAAACTGCTATTTAGTATACACATTTGTTCGGTAGAACAGTACGTCCCCAAATATACCACTAGAATTAAAAAAAAAAAAGCCTCTTTCAAATAGTTATTGATTCTTTATGAAGCAAAATGTAATAGATTAGTAAATTTCCGCAAAAAGCTTCAAAACGTTTACAAAGGAGTGCGTTCACATGTAATTGGACGTAAGTCATTAACTGGTCATATTTTTTGTTTCACACAAAAACATTGGTAAAACCATGCCAATTTGTATTCAACGGATCTGAATATATGCACTTAAAACCTACAAAGTTAGATATTGCTGGAAAGCTTACCTTCCAAGGATTTCAATTTTACCTGAATAAGTCTAATTTTTAGGGATGGGTAAAGATTATACAGGGTGCAAAATAAAAGAAAAGTGCATTTTGGTCAATCAACTTGGCACAATGAGATTTTGTTGGGGAAAAGTGTATCCAGATGGCACAAACATTACTTGAGGATGTAATGATAGCCTTCCATAAAATAATTCATTTGGTGACCAATTTTTCATTGTGGTCAAAATATTGTGGATGGTCAAAATCTATGAAACGACTCATTAATTTTTGGGACATTTATCGGTCTAAAGATTTTTCATGTATACACTACCTAAAAATTAAACACATAATTGGATTCCTCGACAAATTTCCTTTTGAAAAATATATAACTTTTACCATTTACGTCGACTCGGTCAAAAGATATGTCGTTTTAAAGTTTTCGAGTGTAAATGCATGTTTTTTACAGTAATGTATAGAGAAAATTACCCACATATAAACCATTAAGAAACAACAAAATTTTGATGACATGTCAATATTCGATACATGCTTCATCAGCATTATACATATTTCATTGAAGTATATTCAAAAAATTATGATCCCAGCATTTTTATTTTTGATAATACATGTGTTTATAAATCATAATTTTCGTACACTTTTGCATGTAATTCTATGCGCGCCGCCTCCACCGTCGCCACCTCCACCCCATCCATCGTGTTCCCTACTTGCTTTTTCAAGTATAACTTCATTAATTAAAATCATGAGAAGTTCACTTTTTGTACATAACTAGAGTATGAATAGAACTTTCATATGATACAAAATTTTTCCGAATACGTAAAGACGTTTTAGCAAAAATGCATGTTTCCTACAAATTTTTAGGGTAATATGTAACAGATCCATGTTATTTTAGGGACCTATTTGTGACGCAAGGCCAATTACTGTGTATTCGATACTAATTGACTCTATTGATCTCGTAAGTTACAGTGAAAATGTAAGTAATTTATTTGTCAAGCCAACAGGGTATATTTGAAAGTTAAGTAGAAAGACAAAATTAAGCAAACTAGAAAGACAACAAGAAGAAACATACGAGTGGATACATACACCGTTGCTCATATAGTTGGAATACAAATATTTTTACCACTTTTTTACGTAAAGGTCAATTTATGATTAAAATATATGGAGACTTATTTTGCTTTTGTTCAGATTTGATAGGTTATCTTGTTGGGTGTAAAATGGAACTCCGAATGTGATCAATTTTCTCATGTACTGGTAAGGGGGAAACGATAAAAAATGGGTCAAAAACGTGATTTTTAGGTCCAATTTGATTTGACCCCGCCTTGTTCAAGGTCACTTTTCTACTCAAGTTAAGTGGTCATATGGAATGTTTATCTGTAGTAGAATGATAAGCAGGTGGTCGAATGTCTTTGTCACGCTTGACTGAGCCAAGAGAATGCTTGGAAGCAAAGCACAAAATGATCCTTCAACGTCCCTCAATTTACAAAAGTAGGGTTGTGGTGAGCGTGGAATGGTTCCCGGCGGTATGTGACATCTTGAAAACCTTTTAAGATGTCATAAGCCGCCGAGAACCATTCCACGTTCACTAAAACCCTATTTTTGGGTTTTGAGGGGCGTTGAAGGATCATTTTGTGCTTTGTTTCCAACCATTCTCTTGGCTCAGTCAAGCGTGACAAAGACATTTAACCCC
>JXSR01S003496.1:32024-49533 GCA_000969725.1 Ophiothrix spiculata
TTAATACTTGGGCAGTTTTTTGTAAATTGTGCTACAAATCTTGTTAATGCACATGTTCGCTTATGTCAACCATAGTCAGAACTCAGAAACAAGCTTTTAAGCAAGCGGGCATAGACCTAGTCCTGGCACCCTGACTTGACTTAGTGTCAAGTCATGGGAAATGCCCTGTAAAACTGCCATTCAAGCATGTCTGTACAGACCATCTTAGGACTAAGTCCACACCTCAAATTCAGGCAAAATATTGAAGTTGTTCAAAAAGTATTAATAAGCTCCGTGACATTGTTGAAATATATCGTGTGCTTATTCACTAAAAGATAGGAAAAACCTCAAAATTTTCTGTTTGAGAAATACTTCTCAAGTACCAATTAAGTAACAAACTAATGACTGAAAACAGAAACTGCTTTATGGTCAAATTAAAAAGCCGAAGTTGCTTGAAGTTCAAAAAAGTTTCATGTTCTATGGAATCAGCCTGTAGACATGAATGTAGTATTTTTCAAGAAAAGATGTTAAATCGTGTTTTGATGTGGCAACGTTCACATACATTTGTTTCATTTCAATTATTTGTTGATATAGTAAAATAATACCACTAACAACTGATTACCATGTTAAACTAACATGCAAAACATTTGCCTGCCAATTAGAATTATACCATAGGCACGCTAAAGGTCTAACGCAAGTATGGTTTCGTGACATTTTGTCATGTGAGTGCAAGAAAGTCGTATCTGCAATGGCTGCCCTAAGTTAATTTTATTTTAGACTTTGTCAGATTGTGAAAAATCCCTCAAAAATTCCCTGTCTTATGTCAGTGGTTCTTGAAATGGTTCTTCATGTGACAGTGTCACCTGAAGAACCATTTCAAGGACCGGTTCTTCATGTGACAGTGTCACCTGAAGAACCATTTCAAGAACCACTGACATAAGATTGGAGATTAGAAATTTGTGACAGATGGCAGCTATTGCAGATACGACTTTTTTGCACTCACATGACGATTTGTGACCGTCACAGCTAGAGAATGGCCGTCTCTCTTATCATGGTAATAATGGTGTCAGTGTGACTGCATACTTCAGTGTTAATTTGGAATCAGGTGAATCGTTTCTTACAATTTGTTTAAAAATTAGGTGAATTTTGATTGAAATCTTCAGATTTAATTTGTGATGACCTTCACCTTGATAATGCAGGTAAAGCGCTTAATGTTGATTGACACAAAAACACTTCATTCTGCAGTCAGGGGGCACAGGGGTCCAATGCATCATTCAAACAACAAAAAGGACAATCTTAAATATCTCAAAATAGGTCACTGTCAGTGAAAAAAAAACCAGAAACTGAATTACAGCAAAGGTGAGATCCTAAATATCAGGGTTGTGATTTTCAAGATTTTTTCCATGAATTCAGTATTTTTTGTGATGATTTCAGGATTTTGGGGGTTCAATTTTTGGGGCCCGATATGGGACATTGGTCTAAAATTAGTTTAGACCAATTTTACGCCCTTGTTTCAGAAGTTTTCACAACAGCCAGGATTTTTTCCAAAAACCCAATCACACCCCTGAAATATGTCTTCGCGATTCACTGACCAGACTCGAGCTCTGCCTCTTCGTTTCTGTGAAGTTGATATTACCCCGGGATGTTACATTAAGACTCGAAATCTTGGTGTTACCATAGACACGTTACAATGAAGCAGCAGGTCAGGGTGTCTACCAAATGTCATTGTGCATTGTACAACATCGGCAAACTATGACCACACCTTGACCGATCTTCAACTGAATCACTCGTGCATGCATTTGTCAGCTCTAGACTCGACTAATGTAACAGCCTCGTCTATGACCTTCCTGAATCTAAACTTGACAGATTACAAAGGGAATTCAGAATGCTGCCGCGAGAATCATCACTGGTGTAACAGGTCGCACACATATGAAGCATGTGTTAATAAAGCAACTGCACTGGTTGCCTATCCATGAAAGAATCATATTCAAGCTAGTCCTCTGTCACACATCACCGTATAGAGCCTAAACGTACTTATAAAGTACAAAAGTTTCACATACTGAACGTGTGCCAAACTGACCACCACCGTATGGATAACGAGTAAAATGTAAACATAACGGACAAAACGTATGGAAAGCGTATTAAACGTGCTTGTAACAAACACATGACGAACAGTGTTGTATAAAACGAAACAATAGTGGAATTAAGTCTGTTAAGTGTATGTTTTGCTCTATACGGTGATGTCTGACAGAGCCTTTACATACAAGGGACTTAAAAGACTTGCACCAGAATACATGACTATACAACAACCAGTGAGAAATCTTAGATCTACCACTGGCAGGGCATCTTGCTACTTCACTTGTGTCATTAGAACAGCCAGCGATCATATGCTTATAAAGAATTGCTGCCAAGTAAGAATTGTAGTGCCAAGTCTATCTTCTTGTTTAGGCTTTTGCCAAGGAAATCACAACTTGGTACTTGGTACCAGGTGAGCTAAAGGGAGCTTATCTTCAACAAGGCTCCAAGATGTGTTTAAACTCATTTTTTTTAATGCAGGAGAAAGACCGGAGTACCCGGAGAAAAACCTGTGTGCGGGAATCGAACCCAGTTTGTCTGTACAGCGCCTTGAGATATTACATTAGGCGCTTTAAAACGCATGTGGAATTACTATTATTATTGTTAAAAAGATTTTAAATCGAGACTTTGACAAAGGGCATCCATCACATGGGTAGATGTTTTGTACCACTGTGGAATGAGTATGGAGAGACACCCTATTGCACCCATCATGAACCCTTTTTATGAAAAAAGTTAAAATGACACCCTTTTTTAGCTTTGTAACATTTACATAGTATCAATTTTACATTGAACCCTTTCCATTTATCTGTTAAGGCTTGGAAATAGCAACCTCAAAACTAGGGTTCAATAACAAATTAACTAACCAGATAAATAAATAAATATATTGATTAATAAACAATAACCATAAGTTAATTTTTCAAATTCTAAGGTTGATTTCACTAATTCTGACTATTTAGAAACATAATTTAAAGAGCATTTTTCAATAACTTTATAGAGTGTGCTTATACCGGTCAAAATTACAAGGTTTAGTGAAGGCTTTCGCATAATCTTAGTAGACGGTAATAAAAATACACACATTTTAATTTGGATGTATCCATTTAACGAAAACACTCATTATACGTAAGTGATTACCCTAGTAAAAATCGAGTACAAAAATAGTACAACATTCCTAGGGTGCACATTTGGGACATCATTTAAGCACAATTTGAGTACATTTATATGCGAAAGCGGACCTACGTCATACGCAGGGCATACGCAGGGTATACGCAGCACAATGATCTAAAAATAACTCGCGTTGGACTTTGTGCGCGGTGAAAACAATCAATACTTCATGCAGTCATCCCTTCATTTTCTTTCTTTTTTAGCCAGACGAAAATCTGTGAAACGATGAGCTGATTTGAATACCACACATCTCATATGATTTTGGAATCGAAATATTTTGACAATTTGCTAAAATCAATCAAAGTTTCCGTGAGCCTGCATTTTCTCCATTGAGTTGAATGGGAAGTCGGCAAATTTTTTCACCGCGCTATTTGGACAAACGTCCCAGATGTAAACAAAACCTCGGATGTCCGCTCCTGCCTAGATAGTACACAAATTTGTACTATATTTGTACTAAAACTGTACTATAATTATGTTCTAAATGTGCATCTCAGGAATGTTGTACTAGAATTGTACTCGATTTTTTCCAAGGTATAAATGCACCCTTTTAATTTTCCAAAACCTACCCTTTCTAAAGGGTGCGTTCCACACAGTGCTGCCTTATTGACGTTATTGCTATATTATTTGACTGCCGCATCGGATAATTAGTTCTCATCACTTGATCTCCAAACTCTGATTGGAATGATCAGAGCATCTTCCCCATGCTGATGACACTGTATTACTCAATTACTATTTCCATAAGCATCATTTGAATTGCCTTTTGGATTAACAAAGGTTGGTTCAGACTTTTTGGCACACCAAATATTTGCTGCAACAACTATCCGTGTGTAAATTATGTCCCCCCTATATACAAATCCACGTTTAGATTAAAACAGGGATTTATAATGATATCCTGTGGAATACTTTTTATTGGTAACTACATTGAATATTCTATCATGAAATAGTCTTTATTACATAGATATGTGTGAAAGTTTATTGAATAATGAATACATATTGCAAAAAATGACATAGAAAATCCTATAGGAAGAAATTAAACTATGAACCAAGCCTAAGGGATCATTTCAAAACTCATCGACGATTTACCGCATGGAACCGGTAGTTTAAGACAGTTGCTAGATGTTTAGAATTATAGCAACTGGCCAGAACTAAGGGGTCAACTGTAGGTTGAGTTTTGAAGCCATCTCTAACATTTTAAACTCAAATATATATGTGTTGAGTGCCCCTGGTTACACTCAACTTGATGTTCAAGCACATAATCAATTAATGCCACCATTCAGATTGACACATCTCTTTGTAATTCTGTCTTGTAGATGCAAATCGTGGAGCGAGTCCAGCATCTGAGGAATATACGCAGCTAAGAGAAGCCAAGAAAAAATTACAAAAGGAGTTGACAACGATGAAAATAAGGATCGGGATGAGTGAAGGAGAGAAGAAAACACTCAACCAAAAGGTAAGAACTTTTACAGACTAATGCACTGGTCACATTACACCCAAGCTTTACACTTGTGAAAATATAAAAATGCATATAATAGCGGATAGAGCATGGGTCTTGCAATACAGAGGTTATGGGTTTAAGAACTAGGCTCGGTGGTTTTGTCTCCTTGTTTCCTTGGGCAAGAAACTTTATTGTACTTGCTTCGTGGTTCGGAAGACACATTGAGCTGTAACATTGGTCCCCTGTATAGACTTCTTCATGGGGTATGCATGTCATACAAGTACAGTGTATATTGATTGATTGATTGATTGATATCAACATGGTAGTTGGTAGTTGTGTCATTTCTTGAGTGATAAGGTAGATTAACAAAATGGTGGGAATATCAGGCATGTTCAGAAGTTGCAAGGCTAAGTAAGTGGTGGTGCCCTTCATTTCAAAAACTGTATGATTGGGCCAGATTTACCATGAGTAAGGCCCGATGCAGACTCCTCTATCGTATAGAATATTTTGCTTAGAATATTCTATGCTGACGACAAAATGACGTAGCTCATCAAATAAAACTGTATTCCTGGTACTCGCTTACCGAGTTAAAAGTAATTTAAAGTCACACTCGTTTTCCGTTAATTGTTATTAATTTGAATGATTAAAAGAAAATTTTTGAAAATAGAGACATAAGTTGCCATATTGAAACCAAATAGGCCCAAGTATAAATTTTGGTAGTAACTTTATATGAGGCCATTTTGGGGCAAAGTTGATAGTTTTTGAGACAGAAGTTATAGTTGCTAAGTGACAAGAAGTACTGGAAGAAGCCAAACCAATTTCTGCAGTGGAAACCATGAAATGTATGTTTAAAACTAAATGAAATACACTTTCTAAATAATAAAAGGTCATTCGCTTCATTTGTATTGCATAGGCATGTTTAGTGATCATTACATCTGAGCTACATGATTCAATGATAATCATAATAAAAATATTTGTCTTCCTTTCTTTAATTTAAACAAAAAATGATCGGGAGCCAATATCTGAATATAGGCCTTTCAAACTCTCGGCATGGGTAGCTTAGCGTATTCATATGTAATATGATACTATATCATTCCCTGTATAAATAGTTACATTTACGCTTCGACAAATTTCAAAAGCATGAAAGATGATCGATTTATCATGCTTTGATTTTGCCGGGCACTTTCAATAATCACCCAATGAAACATCTGATATGAGCGAATATTCTATAGTGAATTGAATTTTATTTAACTTGATAGTATATATTCTATACGTAGTAGGCCTACCATTGTTTTTTTCTGGAAACAACATTGAACAGACCGACACTTTTCAACTTAAAACAACACACATTAAAGGGACTGGCCTATTTTTTTACCTACATATTTTTTACATGAATCGGTAGTACATGTTTATAGTAATACAACCTACAAGTAGTTTTCCATGATTTTGAGGAATATTTGAGAAAATGGCAATTCTTTACCTGCTTTAATTTTTTTCTCCGGCGAAAAAAAAAAAGATATGAAAACAGTGTTTCTAGTTTAAAATTTAAAAAGATTTTGTTTCTACACATGTGATGGGTAAGCAAATTATTTGTGATGAAATTGTTTCTCTTTTAATATGTATTAAATTATCTCTAAGAGCTTTGTTTGATTTTTTATCTGGTAAATCCAGATCCGAGGTACAAATTTAGGATTCAGAAAACACAAGATTGTCACACCACCGTACTCTGGCAAGTAAATGGTAATTTGACTGAGAATGCAGCTGTCGAGCCAGTCAAGCATTGTTCTTTGGTTACGCACAATTTTGCGGCAAAATGTGTGATGCATATTGCGTTGTAGTCAAGTAATAGTAGCGCGCGACAGAACGCACGGCGGAGTCACCACGCAATCGCACAGCGTCGGTCTAGACATGGCGCCCACATGGCGCAATCCCCTAACTTAACCGAATTTTTAGGGTGCAAATAGACTAGTTTCCTATCTGTACTTTTATTAATCTAAGCACACCACCATCAAAGAATGATATTGCAAATGAGTAATCTCTCAATTTGGGCCATTTCTGTGTAAATTTGTTTACTTTTTTAGATATTACTACACTTTTAAGCTGTATTTAGAACATTTCCATAAGTTTTTAATTCTAAGTGGAATCTAGGCTAGTCCCTTTAAATAACAGAATTTTATTTTGACATTGTAAAGTAGTTCAAAGTATGATTTTCTTATGTGCATATAGAGCAATGCACAGGTTTGATAGGGTGGAATATCGGGAGGTCTGGTGGAATTCCTGCAGTATTTACACTACCATCTGCCAGTGATTGATAAGTGGCCAATATTGTTTACCAAAATAACCATGATATCATAATAACCCCTCTCCTAGCTAAAAATATTTTTTCCTCTACACTGCATATTCTTTAGTTCTTTCCGTTTATGATTTCAACAAAATAATAAAATGTATTTTCTTGAGTCAAAACTAAATTGACTGAGTTTGGTAAATATGGCAACTGGAAAATGCAGACAACGTATATTTCCCTCGTATAAAGTATTCGCTACCAGTTCATAGTTTTTATATGATGTAGAATATTCGATGACGTCAGTATAGAATATTCTAAGCAAAATATTCTATACGATATGGGAGTCTGAACCGGCCTTAAGTCTGCAAAATTCATCAGACTTCTGCAAGTCTGTTGTGTGTAAGTCTATCAGGAAAATGTTTAATTTTAATATTTATCCCGTTTAAATCCAGTTACTAAATGAAAAGAATGCATGGTTGTATGTGGAAATGACTGATAAGCAACATCTATTCAAGAAGGTCTCATGAAAGCGATGCTCATTTACACTAAAATGGTGTAAAATTTTGCATTGTTTTCTATGGGAAAATGGGCAGCGGCCAAGTTGTGATGTCACAAGTAAGCCAGCATTTTTTTCTATTTGGCAAAAAACTTTTTTTATTGTAACTTTGTAAATATGTAACTTAGTTGAACCACCATCTTGTTGTGGATCTTGTCATTTTTAATTTTATTCCACTTTTAAGAACATATTTCACATTTAAATGGTCAGTAAAGTTGAGGATAATATTCTCAACTTTGCTGGGTGGATCTATTGCAGGATCCATACTTCATTCATATTTCGATATAGTATAGATATTCTACCCCTCCTGGTCATAATCAATTTGAAAATAAAATCTTTTGATGTTCATGTTTTGCCTCATTAATTTTAATCAATATTCTGCTCTCCAGCGTACAAGTGCCATACAATGCTAGACCTATAACTGTCTATAAGTGATGAACTTTGAAATTGAGGATTGTATTGTTTCAATTTTCTAAGACAGTGATATCAAAAATTTTAATTTTGTTAATTGTATCATGAAATTATTTTAATGCATTCAAATGCTAAAAGATATCAACTTCAAAGATGGTGTTCAAACAAAACAACAAAAGCAATAACAACATCTTAGTTGCAATAATAAAACAAAATCCAATAAAAACCGATTTTCATTAAAAGGTGTTGGCCTCTAGAATGTATTTTGTGAGGTTTTTCTTCCAGTTGTTCCCTGGGGATGAGAATGTGATCATATATCCTACACCTTTAAGGATTCATTATTCATTTCACCAAACTCTTCTGGACCACAAAATAGCCTTTCAGCATCATCAAAACTTGCATGGACACTGGGTATTTCCTGATTTTTCTAATTGTGCAACTTACGAGTTGGGCACTTATACAATATAGGTATACAGGGCCTGAATTAAATGAAAATGCCATGACAATATGTAATAAAGTGAAACCATGGCCCTAATCCAATACAGTGTGTCCCAGAATAAACCTTACAATCTTTGCGTGCAATTTTCATGGGTTTTAACAGATAGCTCGAAAGTATGTAAAGGGTGCATTTTATAGCCCATGAATTGAACTTTCAGATACCGTTTGTTTCATTTCAATCAGTAATGTACAACAAAAGTTATGCTTTGTCAAATAATTGAATGTAAAATTTGCTGGTCCAATTTCACGAGTTTGTAAGTTCCCCTTGAATGAAGCTCTATTGAGTATTGTCATTGATCTGTTCACTCAACCGTAACGATATTTACCTAATTACTTCGCTGAAAAAATGAACAAATTTGATGTAAAAATAAGACAGATATGATAAGTTTTCCAAGGTGACTCATTTTTATTCCATTCAGAAACACCCTTACTTTATGGCCATAATCAGAAAATTGGACCAGACAAAAATCCAACCAAAAGTTAGATATAACATAACTTTTGTTGTATACTACTGATTGAAATGAAACAAAAAGTATCTACTAAAAGTTCAACTCATGGGCTATAAAATGCAATCTTTACATACTTTCTGACTATCCGTTAAACCCATGAAAATTGCACGCAAAGATTGTAAGGTTTATTCGGGGACACCCTGTACCGTCTATCAATCAAGAAGATGTTTCTACAAAGAATGTATAACATAGATATCAATGGATTTCTTTATGAACCAGTTAATCATGTATAACGAGGCATCGCTCTGGATGTAATTAAGTGTAAAAACCATCCATCTTCTTTTAAAAGTGAAATGACAATGGATATGGGCATGTTTGCTGGTGTAATAGGACAAACTGAATTAAATTTAACCAGTTTTCAAGATGGAGTCAGTTAACCAGTTTTCAAGATTGAGTTAATTCTTCCTGAAGCTAAACAGGCTTTGATAAGAATAATTGTAGAAGTAGAAATGGGTGGATTTGTTGAGCAAATGAAGTAGACAGTCGTGTGACTTAATATTTCTTCGCTATGGAACCGATGGAAGACAGGTTTGCTGATACGTCTAATGGAGACCAGCAATTTGTATCCAATTATGAGTTGATGCTATTGTATAAAGACAAGGTATGATATACTCTATAAACCTCGAAGTATGCAACAAGCAATCAGACTCTGTTACAAGATCCATAACATATCCCTTGTATTCTACAACATTGTAAACAGGTGGTTTTGTATTGTGTAAGGGACTAGTAATGATTGATTAGAATTGATTAAGGGCGAATCACTACGTATTAATATATTTTAACTCGAATTCTTCATAATGTTAACACATGGACAAACATTGTAAATAAATTCATTTGAATATTCAGCAAGATTTAGTACGTTTTTATGATTCGAGAGATACGGACTAATTTACTTCATCGTATGGACATATTGGTTTATATGCATTAATCGGCTGCTTGTTGCATACTTCAAGGTTAACAGAGTATAAATGTTTATATACCTCATATATAGATTCATGTCCTCTGATTGGTTAAAAGTGAGGGCATGGATTTAACTAGGCCCTATAAATTTACTATGCCCGGGGCATAGTATTCACTAGGCATGCTCAATGTTTGCGTCATGTAACTCGAGCTTTACGCGCGCGACTTTAAGAGTCCATGGTCAACACGCACTGCAGTGCGTGAGCTAGTTATCTTGGGCGCACTGAATACGACGCGGTCAGCACTGAAAGGAGAAACAAATATCGTAAATTATCATCAGGCGCTTTGAGTGCTAAATTGGTTCTTTTAACCAACAAATGGACAAAAATCTATATATTCGGTATATAAAACGAATATTGACTGCTTTTTTTCGGGTTATAGTTAAAATTATTTCCCCTCGGTGATCTCAAAACCATGAATATGCCCTATGGTTTTCAGACCACCTCGGGAAAATAATTAAACCATGCCCCTCAAAGCAGTCAATATTTGTATAATATACATTCCAAGTGCTTGGAGTAAAACATATTTCCATGTTTTTGTTGTCCAACCACTGGGCTGGTCTCTTTCCCTGGTACCACCTCATTTGCAGAATTGGGCCTTTTAACTGTCAAAGTGCCATGTGTCATTTGATTATCTGACCAAGTGTACTTTATACAGGTTTCAGTAATGTGTGAGAAAGATACTTTTTCCTGCCAATTATTAGACTATTAGACAGGTAGTGATCTTGGCGCAAGTACCTCTCAACTTTGATTGAATTGGCACAAGCCCAAAACCCTTTTTTTATGGTAACACTGGTTGTCACTGTACCTTTTGCTTTGCTGGTGAAACAGTAATCTGAACTGATACCATGTTTATAAATGACACCATTTTGGTTTACGTTTTTGTGTTTCAGGTGAAAGAACTCAGCGATTCATTGCAGGCAGAGAAGAAGAGGAAGTCGTCTTATGAAGGCACAATCATTAAGCTGAAGGCAGTTGTAGACAAGAACAGAAAACAGGTGGAAGCACTGCAGGTGAGGCATAATCATTAAGCTAAAGATATGGCTTCCATCCATCCAATCTTTTATGACTCAGTCAGTATAAATATACTCAATAAGGCTTCCATCCAATTATTGCATTTTTATGACTCGCTCAGTATAAATATACTCAATATGACTTCCATCCAATAATTGCATTTTTATGACTCACTCAGTATAAATATGCTCAATATGACTTCCATCCAATGATCGCTTTTTTATGACTCACTCAGTATAAATATGCTCAATAAGGCTTTCATCCAATGATTGCATTTTTTTATAACTCACTCAGTATAAATATACTCAATAAGGCTTCCATACAATTATTGCATCTTAATGACTCACTCAGTATTATGCTCAATATGGCCTTTATCCAATGATTGCATTTTTTATATCTCACTCAATATAAATATACTCAATTATTTAATTTTTATGACTCACTCAGTATAAATATGCTCAATATGACTTCCATCCAATAATTGCGTTTTTTATGAATCACTCAGTATAAATAACATCAATATGGCTTCCATCCAATGATTGCATTTTTTTATAACTCACTCAGTATAAATATACTCAATAAGGCTTCCATACAATTATTGCATTTTTATGACTCACTCAGTATAAATATGCTCAATATGACTTCCATTCAATGATTGCATTTTCTATGACTCACTCAGTATAAATATGCTCAATATAACTTCCATCCAATGATTGCGTTGTTTATGACTCACTCGGTATAAATATACTCAATATGACTTCCATCCAATAATTGCATTTTTTATGACTCTCTCAGTATAAATATGCTCAATATGACTTCCATCCAATGATTGCGTTGTTTATGACTCACTCGGTATAAATATGCTCAATATGACTTCCATCCAATAATTGCATTTTTTATGACTCACTCGGTATAAATATGCTCAATATGATTTCCATCCAATGATTGCTTTTTTATGACTCACTCAGTATAAATATGCTCAAGGAACTTGGTTAAAATATGGTAAAAATTAAAGTGACTGGAAAAATCATTTTATTAGAAAAAACTGTCTGAAATTATTGAGAAATATCACCTGGAAATTAACCAATGTTGCATTGCTATTGTTTGTGCAGACATGTATGTATACTACTGCGGTCATTAACACATTAAGGCTACAGTCCCTAAAAATGTCTCGCTCGGCTGTATGTCATGTTTACTGCAAGTTTTTACTTACTCACACCTATCAGAATATCACAATTTTTGGCGTACATATTGAATAGAGTCTCTATGTTGAGTTTATACATTATTATTTTCTAGTGATTTCACGTCCATTATCAAGGTCAAAATGACGCCTAAAGACTACTTCGAAAAAGTTGACCCTTTTTCGCCAAAACCTCATAATTTCATGATGTTCGAACAATTCGACTGGTTTCAAATTTTGACAGATTGTAGGCTTGATACTTCTTATTGAATTACAAACAATATTTTATAAATATGCTGTGTTGATTTTGAATGATAATGTAACAAATCCGTGTTGTTTTGCCCGAAAATCCGGACGTGAATTACGACTCTGAGTTTGCTCTGTCTGAGCTATGAATTGCAATTGCCTGTTTTAAGTATCTACATTTTGTCTGATATATGCATTCGCATAATTTACTTACAAATTTAGCATTCCAATGAGTCAAAAATTGCAATTTTTATGTGAACAAAAGAAAAATATGGCATTCTAATGTTCATGTTTTAGATTTTAGTTCACGATCTCAACGCTACCTTGATAGCTCAGCGGTAGATCCCTCGCTTCGTAATGCAAACCTCTGCCATAATCCATGGTTCGAGTCCCCGCAAATGCAGTGGAAACTATTTATCTTTTCATGTTTAAAAAATAGTTAGGATTCACATTTCCCTGAGCAGATGGATTCCCTTTACCCTTAATGATGGTTAAATTCAATAATGACAACTGAGCCTCCCAGGGGTGGGACCACTCATGATGTAACACTGAAACATAAAGCACAAAAAATAGGATACCCTTCTTTTACCGCTGCGGATGGACCTTCCAGGTCTGGATAGATGGTTGTCATAATTTATTTTCTCCAATATTTTGGTATTGCCAAAATATATGACATGAACTGTAAAAATACAAAAAAATTGCTTGCTTTCAATTTCTTTCAATTAAATTTTCATTAAAAAATGACTAATTTTGTGGTATTTAAAACAATAAAATAAAAATGCCCCACCTTATTTTACACTGACCTGCTATTGGACATAAAACTTTTCAAAAGTTCCTGTATTATATTTACACATTTCCAGGCGTGTAACCAGGATTGCGTACCCCGGGTGCGCAATATTGCTTAATCCATCATTATTTTCACATTTGGAGGCTTTACAAATGCAATTCTGGGCTATTTTGAAAAGATCAAATGTATGCTAATTTATCTTTTTTTTTGTTACCCCAAATTTTTTGGGCCTGTACATTCCGGTGCGTGTGCCCCCTCCTCACTCCAGGTTACTAGGCCCTGGACTAAGACCTGGGTACCGTACCCAGATACCCGCCTGAGCTAAGCTTACCCAGGTAACTGATTACCCGAATGGGAGTATTAAAAAACATGATGTAGTGATTATTTGGGGGAAAATGTTCTGAAATTATTTAACTAACCATAAATTAGTGCTCAAAGAAGTAAAATTTCAACATTTTTCATTTCATCAGAAGATATCATGTATTTTATGATGATAATTACAATTTTTACATACTTATACCACTGACTAGTGTCTTGTTGACATCCTTACATTCCAATCAACCCGTTGATCTAAATGTTAGGGTACCCGGGTACCCACTCGACAATTAAGTAGGGTACCCGGGTACTAAATTACCTGTAAAGTCCTAGGCCTACTGGCTACGCCAATGATTTCTGTATGTAAAATATAGTCATTTCTCTGTGTGAATTTGAAATGAAGCACACTACAGAAACTATATCATTTCCTACATCTTGGTGCAGGTGGTGCAGGTCGTGGCAACTCTTACTGGTTGCCGTACGATATTGTAGCAGATCCCCGGCTGCGTCATGTCCTATACCGCCTTTGGCGTAACCGTTGGCTAATTCATGGAAAAATACAACTTCCGGGTTGGTCACTAAAATTATTTTTGTAATCGCTAAAACATATATAAAAAGTGGGGTTTACGCGTGAACCCCAGCAGATTAAGAATAACATAATTATGTTAATTACTATAAGAACACTTTTGGAAATTTTTTGAGGAAAGGTAAAAATATGATCTTTGTAATATTTTCTTCAATACGTGAGTCACATGAACCAATAAATAGAGATACACGTAAATCGTACCCTGAATTTGCGTTTTAGAAATCCCTCGTCCCTAAATCTGGTGGATGCTATATATTGTGTCCTATACTGCCTGTCTTGGTGGATAAATAGAGTAGTGGAAAAATGGTCAAACATCAACCTATTCTTGTCATGAATGTTTGTTTTATGTTGTAAAAACATTTTTGAAATAAATTTTGGCTTGTGAACATATCGGCCATTCTCACAAAATTGACTACACTTGAGTTGGCAAAATCTAAAAAATTAAGTTTCATAAAAAGGCCTTCAATTAACTTTTTTTATTATAGCTAGTATACCAAGTATCATGGAACCATAAAAGTTATGAACGCCACTATTCTTATAACTTTCAAATTTAGCATATGCAAGGATAGCAAGAGCTGTCAAACAAGTGCCTGCCCTGCCCTATTTGAGGCAACAATTGAAATGAAGTTGCTTAATTACTTTGAGGAGAAACTAAGAGAAGCCTAAAATTGACATAAGAAATAAATTAAAGGACCCTCATAATTTTGGTTCTTGCATTGGATAACATAATATACATAATTTAATATACATTTTGACGTTTTTCTATCACTTGAATTAATATAGTCGCATATAATGCTTGTTATTTTGGCTAAACATGGTCAGGGGATGAGGGCCTATAGCATGATATGCATAAAAGTAGTCTAGACTCTTGCATATTTTAGATTTAGTGATATCATAATATACATGCTTAAAACGGACGCAATAAATTTTGGGAAATAATTGTTTTTAAAGGCCAAAGTTACGAACAAACATTTTTAATGTTATGATTTGGAAATGTACACATATGTTAGCCTTCAACTTATGCAAAAAGATTTATGGTTACAGTTCACTGTGATCTTAGGAATTGAGATACTATATGGATAACGTAATATACATTGATTTTGCGGAAACCTTACACTGGTTTCTTGTGGCTTACCAGGAAATACAACTTTCAAAAATGGTAAATATCTGATATTATTGATACATTTGGAGAAATAAATCACACAGGTATGAACAAAAAAAAAAAAGATGTATCTTTCACTATAAAATAGATGCCTTATGCTGAGACATTTTTGCCTAATTTGATGTCTTCTGGGAGCAAAATGACCAAGATATCCATAAACAAAGCATAGAAAACTATATGTCCGCGTAGAACTCACCAAGTACTACATGAATATGAGCATGTTTACTTATTGTAAGCAAAACACACAGATTTTCAGATCAAAGAACGAAATATCGCTATTGTTGCATTTTCGTGAGAATGGCCGTCATATGGATAAAAAAAATATTGTGTTCTGCAAGCAGCCACAAGCCTGCCTACATTGTGCTTATGCACTGTTTTATGAGGGCAGTGTGTATATATTTCAAATGATAAGGCAGTCTTATGGACAAATAAAAACTGTTCTATCAGATACGCTACTCGAATAGTATAAAAATCATCACTGGTACTATGGCACTGAGGAGGATAGTGCTGTTCCTCAGTAATTGTACTTTCAGATATATAAAACTTTTCCATGCTTTGTGATGTGCATTTATCCAATCAGATGCCCATAATCCAGATGTGAAGAGTTTATAAGAAAGTTAAAAAACAGGCTACTCTTATACATTTTATGTAATAAATTACCTAGTCCACTCATCATTTAAGTGATATTAGCAAAACCAGATAATATATTTTTTCGGAAGAAAAAATGTACACCGACTTCACTTTAAAATATGTTGCACCGACTTTGTCAAACAAGTTATTGATTATATCAAATTCCGTGATGTGGAAATTGTAAATAAGGCTTGCCGTTATTGACATGAATGACATCAATCCTGTGTTAAAATAATAGAATTGTGATATCATTAGTCAATTTTACTTGAAAACTTAATTAGCCATGAAATAATTCCTTGAATTCCAAGAGATACAACTTATTGACCAGGTTTGATGATCATGTATTATGGAAAATACAAGTCAATCCCAGGGGGCCACTGTCATTGCAAGGTGGACACCATGCTCATACACGGCCTTCCAAGACGGACTCTTAACAAGTAATTATCCTTCAATCATATTGTACCCTGAACAAATAGTTTGTCATGTTTCCCCTCGTCAACAATAGAGTTAAGGTGGCTTAGCACACATAGAATTCCTCTATTTATTTTTCTTATTTTTTGATATATGGTGTTTTCATGTGTGCTGATTACATTTCCGAAATAAAAAATGGGGGTCACCGACTTCGTTTTTGAGAAAAATCCATTTCAAAAACAGTATGTTTTACCACTTTTTACCATTGACTTCTATGGTAAAATCAAAATAAATCGGACAAAAACACTTATAATTAAAAAACGGCTCTATTTTTGCCTCTCTTTTTCACATATGTTTTGGTCCTTATATAGTTCTTTAAAAAAACGTAATAAAAAAATATGGTCACCGACTTACTTTTTGAGATATTAAGCAAAATTAAGCAAACAATTGGCATTTTTTTAGCAATGGGTAACACCTTAAGCACTGTGCGCTTTGAGCCCTGCGTCATCAGGAGTAACGCGCATGGTCTTATGCGTGAATATAAAAATGACGCACGTGTAAGATCGCGTTATATTAAAGCGCAAGATACAGTACGCCAGAAAGTACGCTAAAAGCCCGGGATAAATACTTTGAAATTGTGTCCAACACCGCTGATATCAGCTCACTCGTGTCCAACAACGCATCTGTGCTAAGCCACCTTAAATGAAACTCTACAGGCCAATTGTTCTTTTTGATTGAAAACAGCATTTTGTAGAAATATTTTATTTTCATACTCTTAACAAGTACCAAGCTTTTGTAAACTATACCCTTATTTGTGACCCGTCATATCGAAAGGTACCTTAAGGTCGGCATAGTAAATTATGAGATACGGGCCATTGAAGCTGAGCATTGTCAAAAATCATGTCCAAGGTCGAATTTCTAATTTCATCAGAAATGTTACCTTTGGAATCTATCATATTAATCAGGTTTCAACATCCAAAACATAAGACAAATGTTTTAAAACCGAAATAATAATCCATTCCCCATTCAAGTTTTACCAGTATAGAAACTTTAAATTTGATTTTCTCAGAACTATCTGAATCAGCTCGATGCCTTTTATCAATTTGGATGTAACTTTACAGTCGAACATCTAATAACCAAGAGCAAGGTGTCATTTTAAAGCATAATATATGTGATGGCTCACCCCGAAAAGGGGGACTTTGAAGATGATATCAATTTGATTTTTTCATTTCATCTGTTGCAGCATTTTCTAAGCTTTAAAATGACACCTTGTTGAAATTGATCAAGGCGATCAAATTTTACAACAGAAA
>JXSR01S003496.1:84733-95578 GCA_000969725.1 Ophiothrix spiculata
ATTTTAGATTCGTTATCAGCGCAAATAAATCTACCAAATACTAAATTTTCAAGAAAATAAATGGAGTATTTCTTTCTTAGAGAAAACCCCTTAAAGTGTGTAAACAATATGTAACCGATAGAGCAGTAAGCTAGAAATAAGAAACCCTGTAAATAATGTCTGTACTAATTATTATGTGAAACACTATTTTCCAAATTAGGTTTTGAAATAGATACTCTACAGAAATATATTTCTTCCAGCATGGTGCAGCAAAATGTAAAAAATGTTGCAAAATGTAAAAAATGGCTCAACTCTCCTGCAACTCCCCTACAGATATTTTGTGTATTTGTAATTTTGTATTATATATTCCTTCCTACACAATGTAGTACAATATTGTTCCTATTTAAACACCCACCCCAAAAAATTTCAAAGAGAAGTGTTAAAAACATTCAATTTTGAAGCATTTTTGCAGGCGGCGGCAGACACGATTTATAGAAGATACTAGATTTAGGAACGAGGCATTTCTAAAACGCAAATTTAGGGTACGATTTACGTGTATTTCTATTGGGTCACGTGACTCACGTATTGAAGAAAAAAGATCATATTTTTACCTTTCCTCAAAAAATTACAAAAGTGTTCTTATATTAATCAGCATAATTATGTAATTCTAAATCCACTGGGGTTCACGCATGAACCCCACTTTTTATATATGTTATCATATTTTTTTACCGATTACGAAAATAATTTTAGTCATCATCCCGAAAGTTGATTTTTCCACGAATCCCAACGGCTTCACGCCAGAAGCGGTATAGGACATGACGTCACCGGGGGATCGGCTACGATACCGTGTATACCGTCCGGCAACCAGTAACGTATATTATTAAGCTTACCAACAATCGCGAGTAACAGGAACCAGTACCGGAAGTTAAAGGCAATACTATAAAGTGTTAAAAGGAAGTGCCCCCTCTCACCCATGACTTTTGATTTTTTTAGCTTACTGGGCTTGTTTTGGGTAGATATTGATACCCTCCAACTGATTTGGCTTAAATATGCTTACTTCTTCAGTTATGGCCATTTGTTGAATTAAATTCGGGATCCCGAATTTAAGTATTAGTATTGGAGAGCATGCATAGATGCTTTTTATCCATTTTTTGGTGGCAAAAAATTTTTTTGACAAAATACACTTGAAAATGCATTTAGATTGTCACATTCCTTCATTTTTTACTGTTTTTACTATCAAACATTTTTGACCAAAATCTCATAGTACTGCTTTAATCAATAAGGTCGAGATCCCAAAAATGATGTAAACATTTTCAGTATTTCCGGTTTGTTGGCGGCCATAGAGCAGTATGTTGCCGTCATTGTTAAGCTAACGTGGCAATTTTGTACAACTTTTGATGTTGAAAATCTGTCTCTAATAGTCGCCCACCCTCCATGAAATATCACCCCCCCCCCCCAGTGGGCGTTATAGGAACAATACGGTAAATGCTGTTAGAATATCAAGACATTTTATTCAGGTGTACTGGTTCATACACAGACATTATTTAAAACACATATTCTTTCAAATACAGCATAGCTTGCTGATGGAATACCCTGGCAATTTATTCAGGGGTGTTCTAAGAGTTAAATACTGTTGGATAGACTATTTTGATTTAGGGGCTGTCATCTAACTTCAATACAGAAATTACAGTTCTAATTGCCTACCGCTATTTAGTATTTACTTCTGAGATGTCGGGAAATTTCGGATTTGAAAGAAAGCCTGAAAATATTTAATACCGACCGACTTCAGTTCAGTTGTATTGATCTCAGTAGCAATAGGAATTTTCAAAGTATGACAACCTGTAATAAACAAAATATAAAATTTGAGTGCTGTCTTCAAAATTGTGTAGTATTGAGCACAAAGTGGTTTCATTTTCTAGGTAGAGGCTGACATTGCACATGCGTAATCTTGAAAATGCGATCCCTTACCTACCCCTCTGAGCTATATACCTGGAGGGGAGAAACTCTGAACTTCCATTACAATGCATGTACGTGTACGGGACGGTTCGCAAACACTTGTATAGTATAAAAATGGCTAAAATACAACTGTATCAACAGTTTTAATATAACAGCCATTGCAATATCATTTCCTCACTAGTAACACCTCTTACAATTTCATTGCGCGAGCCACATTGGTGTTTGGTACCAAATTGTGCCTTGTTTATCTTTCAACTGACTGCATCATGTTGTGTGGCTAGACATGTCTGGAAGACAGACATGTCCAGACTTACTCATCTAATTCGGGTTCAGTTGAATAAACAGGACATGTCCTGACATGTCAATTCAGTCACATATTTTCTGATGTTATTGTTTGACACATTTATTTTCATTATAATCTGACATCTGGCGGTGGATATGAAGTCTTAACATGATAAAGTCAGAGACAAGAATCTCAGTGCTTAGTGATATTTAGCTTTATGTTATCAACATTTTCACTATACTCTCTGATGGCTTTTACTGTTCAACTGTTGCTGTAGTCTGATTTCCTGATTAAGGGTGAATACCCTCAATCTGCTCAGGAAAATGTGAATCTTAAGTTTTTTAATTATGAAAAGTCAAATAGTTTCCTCTACATTTATGGGGACTCAAACCAATCCTTATGGAGTCTGTTTGAACCTGATCATGGACGTAAAATGACTAGTAACGGTTTGTACGCCACAAATTGCGATATTCTGACAAGTGCAATTAGGCAAAAATTTGTAGTAAATATGACGTCCCACTATCTCGCTCGGGGAATAAGAACTGTAACCTTAACTCTCATCAAATGCAAGTAGTCATTAACTGTGCCAACGATTTTCTGGTCCTCTCAAACTTTAAGATAAGATCAATTTAAATTTAGTCAATATTGATGATCTTTTACTTTTTATTTGATATTCAAAACTTTATATTGCATTACTGGATATTCCTGTAGATTTGAACTTTTAACAATCTTTCTCTCCCAATATCTCAGTATTTACATTAGTAGGAAATGGAGTTATGAGCTATCAATTGTACTACAGCGGAAACATGGAAAACACAAAAACGCATTAAACTGAATTCATACTCAAAACGCAATGCTGGTTTGTTTTCTTCGTTCGTGCGCATTGAGATCATTTGATGAGTGTGCGCCTTATAAGAACCCTCCATTATTATTATTATTATTATTAATGCGTTGTATTTCCAATAATTTCCAAACGGCAACACAAATGAATTCACACTCAAAACACAAATAAAATGGACTGTGGCAGCCGACAACATGAAAACGCAATGAAAGTTGAGCTGTCCTCAAATCGGTTTTGCGGTGCCGCATTCAGTGTTGCGTTTTGATATTGATTGATCGGAACTCCTCAAATCTTTTACTGCACATGCTCGGTGCGCCATGTGTTTGCGTCAAGTCTGAATTCAGCTTAACCCGTAAAACCACATAATTTGAAAGAAACTTAACACAAAAGAAATAGTACAAAATCCACTTAAGTCGAAAGCAAGTGACCATCCCTTGATAGCATGCTACTTCAGCTATCTACTGCTGAAAACACAATACTTTATCAGCTATCTACTGCTGATAGCATAGAACTTCATCAGTTATCTACTACTGATAGCATACTACTTTATCAGCTATCTACTTCTGATAGCATACTACTTCATCAGCTATGTACTGCTGATAGCACATTACTTCATCAGCTATTTACTGCTGATAGCACATTACTTCATACTTCATTAGCTATCTACTGCTGATAGCATGCTACTTCATCAGCTTTCTACTACTGATAGCACATTCATCAGCTATCTACTGCTGATAGCATGCTACTTCATCAGCTATTTACTACTGATAGCACATTCATCAGCTATCTACTGCTAATAGCATACTACTTCATCAGCTATCTATTGCTGATAGCACATTACTTCATCAGCTATCTACAGCTGATAGCATGCTACTTCATCAGCTATCTACTGCTTATAGCATACTACTTCATCAGATATTTACTGCTGATAGCACACTACTTCATCAGCTATCTACTGCTGATGGCACGCTAATTCATCAGATATCTACTGCTGATAGCATATATCTTCATCAGCTATCTACTGCTGATGGCACACTACTTTATCAGCTATCTACAGCTGATAGCATGCTACTTCATAAGCTATCTTCTGCTGATAGCATACTACTTCATCAGCTATCTACTGCTGATAGCATACTACTTCATCAGATATCTACAGCTGATAGCACATTACTTTATCAGCTATCTACTGCTGATGGCATGCTACTTCATCAGCTATCTACTGCTGATAGCATACCACTTCATCAGCTATCTACTGCTGATAGCATACTACTCCATCAGCTATCTACTGCTGATAGCACATTACTTCATCAGCTATCTACTGCTGATAGCATACTACTTCATCAGCTATCTACTGCTGATAGCATACTACTTCATCAGCTATCTACTGCTGATAGCACACTTTTTCATCCACTTCTGGTGGCATCATACTATCTACAACTGATAGCACTTTACCTACCCTGATAACACACTGTTAAATCATCTTTCTACTGCTAACAATTTTACTTGTATGAATTCAAATTTCTATAATTGTTTTAAATCCAATAAGCACTACATCAATTGCTTTTAAGTTCATAAAGGGGTATAAAATCAAGCAAAACACTTGTGATATTAAAATACACCCACTCTGTATGGCACTCATAATCTGTTCATATTCCAAATCAAAAGACAAGCTGTACAGACAGCCCTCACACATCCTTGTCTCTCCTCAAATAATCATGTCTATATACCCCGATTACCATTCATGTCACGTTTAGACAAAAGTACTGCTCTTCATGCAGTCTTCATCGGGGATGAAGGGTTTTTGTTTTATAATGCAACGTTCAAGTTGATAAGTTTCTACTGGTAAAGCTGAACTGTGCCACTAAGGTGTGATGTTATTCAAATGAAGAAATAACAAGTTCATATAGCTCCTATGGTTAACTTTAGTTATATTCTGCCATTTGACCAATTTTGATAGAGAAGGTATCGTTTAAAGGAGTATGGTGCAAATTTTCAAAATTTAGTTTTTAATGTCATATGAAAGATGACCACTAAAAGTGTTTAAATGTCAAATTTCAGTTGGTCAGTCTGTTGTATTTCAAAGTCATCTATACTTAATGTGTGAATTAATTATGATTACCATAATTATGCTACACATTTTTGTATATATCTCCAAAATGGAACATAGCTCAGCTGTGAAATTTAAAATTGATTATGAGAAGAATATGAGAAATAGTTTGGTACCAAAACCTCAAAAAGTTTGAAAAAAAGTTGAAGCAATTGGACCATGCTCCTTTAAGCTAAAAAAATCAGAACATTGCAAATACTGAACCAAAACCGTTTGCCTTTGGAAAATCAACCCTTTTGATGCACTACATTACACACATAAGAACAAAAAGGCTGATGGTTTTCCATAGGAAATGTGATCCAAATCTTATTAAATTTACATCAACATGTCTTTGAATTTCACATCACTAATGTCTAAACAAATCCCAGTTCACATATTCAGTACCTTAATTTTCAATATTAAAATGTTTAAACAATATGTAACAGATATACAGATATAACAATTAGCTAGAAATATGAAACCATGTAAATAATACATACATGTCTATATTTGTTAGGTAAGCACTATTTCCCAAATTAGGTTAAATTATGTTTTGAAATTGATACAATACAGACATGATTTGAAATATTCCTTTCAGAATATCCAAGTATTTTATTCAGGGGTGTTCTGGTTTTGAAGGTAATACTATACAGACATATACTATTTTCCTATCAACACAGCATAGTAAGCACTGCCAGATATCCAGGCATTTTATTCAGGGGTTTTCTGAGAGTAAAATGGCGTTGGGTAGACTATTTTGATTCAGGGGCTGTCATCTAGCTTCAATACAGAAATTGCCGTCCTAATTTATCTTTCAAATGACTGCATCATGTTGTAAAAGTGCAGTATGTGCATTTATAGCAGATACTTCCTATTAGCATGTAATTTCACTTTAATCCATTCCTGTACTAGAAGGTTGTATGTACATATGTTTGATACAGTAGATACTGCCTTCAGTTTTGATAGAGAATTGATCGTCTGCTCATTTGTGCATGATTTCTTCAAGGGAAAAGGAAGTAGCTTGCAATATATCTGCAATGCACATACTGCTTTTTTACTTTGTTGAGCAGACTTACTGATCTTATTGGTTCAATTGAAATTACAGGACTTGTCTTTACAGGCCTATTCAGTCAGATATTTCTTATATTTTTCTTTGACAAATTTATTTTCATCACATATAAACAAAATTTATGCTCAAGATAATCTGACATCTGGCGTCGGATTTGAAGTCTTGAGATGATAAAAGTCACAGACAAGAAACCAGTAGTAATGGTATAGTACCTTTATGTATCAATATTTCTAAATATTGCCTAGTGACTTTATTTAAATGAAAACAGGGAAAAGGCATGGCTTAATTTTTTTTGCATAGAAATGAACTCTACCATTTTACCAATTTTAATATAAAATATTATTTAGTCTTAGAAAAAGTTTAAAAAAGCAGAAACACAGAACCAATAACTTCCCTTCCCTTCAGAGTCAACCCCTTTGATATGCAGCATGTCATAGGAATGTACAGGCTAATATTTTTACTCAGAAACATGATCCAAATCTCATCAAATTTACATCAACACAATCTTTAAAGTTTGCATCACCTACTATATGAAACATAGTACACATATCCCAATACCACTGGAAATTCCTATTTCAATTTGAAACTGTGTAAACACTATGTAACAGATATAACAATTAGCTAGATATATGAAACCCCGTAAATAATGCATTTTTGTTATCATGTGAAACGCTATTTGTCAAATTAGGTTTTGAAATTGATACTGCACAGACATCATTTTGTAATATTATATATTCCTTCCAACACAGCTTTGTCAACATCGTTGGAATATATCCAGGCAATTTATTCGGGGGTGTGCTGGTTTTGAAATCAATACTATACAGACATTATTTCAAACATATATTGTTTACAGCAATAGAGTAATATGCTGCAGGAATATCCAGGCATTTTATTGAGGGGATTCTGAGAGCAAGATGCTTGTGCTACTTCAATTCAGGGCTGTCATTTTATCATATGAATGTAAGTCATGAGTGAAGGAGCTCTCATTTCACATGACAATTGCATCACACTTTATCACTCAGTAGATAAAATACATCAATTTCATTGGTTAACATCTGAAAAGGATATTTCCGTATTGCGTAAAACTTCAAAGTTCTATGTGATACGAAATCCTCCATGTGATATGTAAAAGACTTATCATACAGCTCTTTTTGTATTGCTTGTGGAACATAAGTTGTATTGCAAAGCGTGCGCTGTTGATATGCGTGCACGATCAACTGCTACGCGTTGTACTACGCGATGCCGATACAAACGACGTGCATAGCTGTCGAATGGTTTGGCTTTGTATCACACGAGGCATGTGATACAAACCCAAACCATTAATATTTTCACATATTGCATGAACAAACAGGGGATAACTAATAGTATAGTGTCCAGGCTTAGATCAGTGACTCTTGAAATGGTTCTACAGATGACACAATTACATTAAAACCATTTCAAGAGCCACTGACATATGGGTAACAATTTTTGAGGTTTTTAAGGGTTTCTTGTTTTTGTTTTTTCATTTTAATGACAACGGTATTGCACAGATATGAGGTCTATTGCAATGATTTTCTTTCATTCATTTTACGATATTACTTCAATACAGACATTATTTAGACATAAGGGGGAGCAGGTTGGCGCAGCGGTAGTTCCTTTGCCTTGCCCCAATGAGGTCCCGGGTACAATTCCTGCGCCCGTCGCTATATCTGCATTGGTTTTCAGTCCATGCTCCCTTCCGCAGGTTTTTCTCTCTGGGTGCTCCTGTTTCTCCTGCATTCAAAACTGAATTAAAAAAAAACCATCTTGGAGCCCTGTTAAAGATAAGCTTCCTTTAGCTTATTACTTGGTACCAAAGTACTAAGTTGGGTTTCTTGGCGAAAGCCTAAACAAGGTGATTTTTTAAGGTGACTATGGTCCTAATGTAACTCTTCAATTTCGTACGTCACTTTGTGTTATTAGCCATGTTTGTTGTTAGATATGTCAATCTTCAACATAGACTTTGCTGTCTCAATTGACTTGTAGTTTGGTACATCTCATTGTGTTGTAGGACATGTCTGAAAAACAGACGTGTCCAGACTGAACCATCTGATATTTCTTCAATTAAATTAACAGGATATTGTCTTTACAGGCCTATTCAGGCCAATATTTTCTGATGTTATTCTTTGACAGATACAATTTGTTCATATAAACACAAAATATTCTGTACATAAGATAATCTGGCATCTGGCAGTGGATTTTTAGTCTCAAGATGATTAAGCCTTAGGCCAGGGTCAGACGAACGACAATATTTATTTATTACAATAAACTTAATGTCATAATTAATTACGACATGCGGTCACACGTATTACGACCTCGCATTTACTACAATAAATACAATGTCGTAATTAATTACGAGATGGGATTAGCACATCATTTTCAGCATGCAGACTGCAATGTTGTAATTAATTACGAGGTGGGGTCCACAGGGTTTTCACCGCATTACTTTCAAGTTTATTACAATAAATTCATCTCAACGACTGAAATTGTCGTCGTTCATTTTTTTAATGCGAAGACGACCCGATTTTAATAAATACGGGTCAGACGTATTACAAGAGCAAAATTTATTGTAGTAAATGCAACCTCGTCGTTCGTCTGACCCCGGCCATAGACAAGTATCTCAGTGCTTAGTGATTCTCAGCTCCAATATGAACATTTCTAATGTATTTTCTGGTGATTTTAAGTATCTTAAAAAGTTTAAATGTTTGTTCAGCTTCATTTATAAACATTTTAGTCAGATTATATGACTAATGCCCACTAAATCCATGAAGTGGTTAAATTTAGAGTGTGACATTTGTAACTGAAGTTCCACTGATTTCGAGTGGCTATATTTGTTAAAGGGGCAAGTCATGTTCCACTTTTCAATTTCAAGATCACCTCTATCAAAATTTAGTTTTTATTTAGTAAGAATCCTTGACTGCTGTATGTTACATTATTTTCCCAAAAAACATCATTTCAAATGTGCTTGCATTTTTGAGAAAAGTGTGAAAAAGTGTCATTTTCTCAGTACTGTTGGGGCCCTGACAGTAATTACAACACAGTAGCCAACAGGGAATTTTTTTTTTTAAATATTGAAAAGCTTGTAACTTGAAAACAAATGGTCGGAATCAATTGAAATTTTCATTATATATTTATGTTGTACTCTTCTTTTTATTCAGCTGGAAAATGAATTGCACCTTTAAAATGAATAAGACTTAGAGTTTTACAAGCTCTCGTGTAAGTCTCAATATTATTTGTGCAATTTGACTCTGTGCATTCCATTTAGTGAAATACTTCTGGTAGCACACGACTTTTGTCAGCTAAAACAGAATTTCATTCTCTGTATACAGAAGATTTCAGGCAGATTTTCCTTGTCTATACTGCTGATAGCACATTATTAAATGGGCTCCTTACTACATGTACTGACATGACTGATAGCACATATGTACTACTGATAGCATAATATAGTTCACAGATTGTCTTGTTCAAAATCCATTTTCTATCATTGTTTTAAACCCTGTATGTATGGAATAATGTGATATGATCAGTTCCTTTAATGAGTACTTCATTAGTTTTGAGTTCATAAATGGGTATAAAAAACAAGCAAAACACTTGTGATTCCCAAATACACCCACTCTGTATGGCACTCATAATCTGTTCATATTCCTAATCAAAAGACAAGCTGTACAGACAGCCCTCACACATCCTTGTCTCTCCTCCAATAATCATGTCTCTATACCCTGATAACCATTCATGTCACGTTTAGACAAAAGTACTGCTCTTAATGCAGTCTTCATCTGGGATTGAGGTGCTTGTTCTTGATCATTTCAGTGTTTTACATAAGGCTTAAAAAAATAATTGTTTGATTGGCGTAACATTAAAAAAAAAATAGGGTGGTAGGTCATTTTTTTTTTTAAATTTAAAATAATTTTTTAAGTCTATGTTTCACATACAAGAACACAAAATATACATATACAAAAACATTTTCACTTTTTTCTTTTATTTGCCATTTTGAATGTCCTGCAAGCCATATCTCGGGCCCCCATGAATCGATTACCATCAAATTTGGGATTTGAAGGTTTTTTACCATGCTCGAAAAATAAAAATATTACTAAAAATAGGGTCAGTCGGGTTTCGCCAATCAATTTTAAGGCCTAATATAAGCAAAAATTCATTCAATGACAGTTTGAACTGTTAATTGTGCCACTAAGACGATGTTATTCAAATGATGAAACAAAACTGGCATTTATAGTGTGATGTTGAAGTTGAATTGTGTCATCGAGATGGTGTTATTTGAATACAAAATGTAAGGATTGTTTTATTCAGGTTGAACTGTGTCACTAAGTTGATGTTGTAGAAACTATACAAATTCTACTTTCTTCCTGCATTAACATTGAACTATGTCAGTAAGATGATGTTGTACAAATGTAAACAGGAGTCAGGTGTTGTGCGGCCAGCTGCAAACTGGCCACAGCCTTTTTTTTTTTAAGATGGCGACCGATGATTGATCACCTCAAGATTATTGTATAATATCTTACATGTTTTGAAATTATTTCAAGGTGCATAATCAAGCCTATGGTCGCCATCTTGGAAAATGGAATCTGTGGCAAGGTTGCGGCCACTGAGCTATATAC
>JXSR01S003497.1:0-10863 GCA_000969725.1 Ophiothrix spiculata
GCGCATTATTGCTTTTAATACTGATTAAAAGTCGACTTATTTGATTTTTTATGCATTTAAACGTATTTTGGCGGCCATTTTGGATCTCTGTACGGGACACTTTTATTGATATGAAACATGTTAACCACCCAAATTATGGAGAAATGTTTCCAAGAAGACCCTCAAAACCATTTCACATGGATTACATCAAAGATGTGTTTTTTTGATGGTTTTAATTCAATTTATTTAATTTTTATGCATAATAACATATTTTGGCGGCCATTTTGAATTTCATCATGGGCGCCATTTTGAATTTTATACATAAGACATAACTAGGGGACAGATGTAATATTTTGTAACCTTTAATGATATTTTCTGTTGAACATTTATGATATTCAACATTTTTGAAGCTGTTATGATTAATTTAACTAAAAAAACCTTTTTAACAGCCATTTTGGTGTCATTTTGGCGGCCATTTTGAATATGAGACATGCATATGCACTAATTTTGAGTTAAATATAATTCATATAGTGCCTGATGCCATTTTCACCTACCAACTTTGAACAAAAAATGTTTTACAAGTAACTCTATGCAGGTAATTGCATTGAAAAGGTACCAAAATATGGTATTTTTAGCTAAAAAGGTCAATGACCTTTAAAGGTCACCAGAGGTCAAATTATTTTTGGGTCTGGGTCTTCAAACGATCCTTGGGGTATGTACAAGCTGTATGCAAAGTTTTTATGCTTTTATCAAAAAGTGCACAATAGGTCCAGCATAGGGGTCTTAACAGGTGTACTATTTACTTGGTTTGATCAATATTGATTGATGGATGGTGAGCAACAAGATTTGAATGGGTTTCTACTATCAAAGGTATAGCATACGTAAAGTACATTCAACAAAATGTTTCTTTATTAATGCTTAAAGCCCAATCTACATTGTTTTTATGAGCTAACAATTATTTGGTGCCACAAGTTTTCATTGTTATATTAATTCCAATGCATTTTCTAATCAATAAGGAAGCTTGGTGATGAAAACCATCAAATGTTTGGCAAAGTGTGCATCACTATGATCCCTAGAAAATATGTGACCCGTCATATCGAAAGTTACCTTAAGGTCGGCATAGTAAATTACGAGATACGGGCCATTGAAGATGAGCATAGTAAAAAATCACGTCGAATTTCTAATTTCATCAGAAGGGTTATCTGTGAAATTGCATTCTATCATATCAATCAGGTTGCAACATCCAAAACATAAGACAAATGTGTTTAAAACCAAGATAAAAATCCTTTTTCCATTCAAGTTTTACCAGTACAGAAACTTTAAACTCAATTTTCTCTGAACTATAGTTTTCTGAATCAGCCGGAACTTTGCAATCCAACATCCACTAACCAAAAGCAAGGAGTCATTTTAAAAGCTAAAAATATAATCTGTCAGATGAGACCAAAAAATCAATTTTCAATTCAGGACCCTTAAGGTACCTTTTGATATGACAAGTGACATACATTTGAATTATATATTAGATTATTACATAACAAGGACTAGTTGCACTAAATATATGATGGCTTAAAAGAAATGTCGCTGACTTACGAAGTAATATTTTGTTTTATCCTAAATAAAGTGTACATGATCATTGAACTGATAATGTGTTAAGTTGCTGTGTAAGAGTGTATTGCTTATGTAATGCAAAGTTTACATAGTGCATCAATACGCGCATATCCAAGCAAGTGCGCGGATGTTTACAATACTATGTAATAACTACTATTGTTTTCGATGCAATGGTAGGTTTAACAACAAGATTACAAAAATCATGTACACTATAAAGGATAAAATCGTTGCCCCATTGCTTGTTCTTACAAAATACGGGAAATATCTATGGTCTGGTACCATATTCCATTCGGCCTGACCCTAGATATTTGCCCTCTTGTTACACATTTGAAGCAAGTATTATTTCAACGCAGATCATTTTTGAAAGCAGGAGCATTTTTTGACTCTGCAATAAAACAAATATGACAAGCGACAGACTTTACTAAAGGTTTGTGGTGGATGGTCACGTATGCGAAACTGAATCACTGCACTTGAAGTGGATTCTGCCTGGACTCAAGTGAATCTGGATACCCCACTTTGAGCCCCATGGCTGATGACGCCATTCCACCTGACAGTATGTGTGTTGTCTCCCTCTATAGTGGGTACATCATGAACCTGCATTGAATTAACAGTAATTTCTCATAGACACGTAACCCTGGAGAAAATCGAGTACAATTCTAGTACAAGATTGGAATGTGCACATTTGGAACATCATTCGAGTACAATTTAAGTACAATTCTAGTAAAATTTGTACTAGAATTGTACTTAAATTGTACCCGTATGATGTTCCAAATGTGCACATTCCAGTCTTGTACTAGAATATAAAAATTTGTATTATTGTCTTTAAATTGTACTCGAATGATGTTCCAAATGTGCACATTCCAAATTTGTACTAGAATTGTACTCGATTTTTACCAGGGAAACCACATAATCTATTTCCATCTATTCTTCAAGTGTGATAATACATACTATAAATAAAGCATATGTGGCCGTCCATCGCAAGAGAGATTTCCATATTTTGTAATCTTTTTTGAATACCTTTTCTGTTTTCAGTTCTGATTCATAAAACTTAACACTCAACATGCAGAACACTTTGAGCTCAGTGGTCAATAACTCTGTATTTCTTAATGTATGAGCATGTAGAATTATTTTACTGGTGAGCGACTTTTCTCATCAAATAGGAAAGGTTTCACATAATACATAGGAAACCTAAACCCAGGGTTTACAAACCAAATATTCCATACAGAGGTTATACAACAAATATTTGTTCTTTTTTTTTCAAAACTGATACAGTTTAAGTTACAATGATACAATCATGATACATTTCAGGTTGCCACTCATTACCACTACATATGACTCCTCGGACAATTTCACATAAAATTGCAGGGTATAGGGCCATAACACATTATCATGTTTTTCCATAAATATAACAATTGTACCCTGTGTATCTGTTTGCAATATCTCAGTGAGGCATTAGGTTTCTAGGCCAAAAAAATGGTTGTGTTGCCCTTAAGTGGAATTTCTAAATCCATTTGGTCAGGTTAGTCAGTCAAACATTATCCTGAATTATTTTTAAAGCATCCACACTGAAAATGTTAATTAGTCAAAAAACATGCCTTATTTGACTAATTAAAAATTAGTCATGCAGAGTGATTTTTTCATAATTCATGAAAAAATGCTGTAACTGTTTTTGAAATGTTGAAAAACAATTCTTGGTGTTTAAAAAATAGTTTCCATCTCTAAATATTCAATTTGTAATCAGTTAATTATTAGTTTATTGATAAATGATAAATTAAATGATTAATTAGTGAATATCAAATGCGTCTTTAATTAGTCAATTGACTAACTGAATGACGCAGGACTAACTGTATTTACTCAAAATGACTAATATAATTAATAATTTGTCATCACAACGGACTAATTAATGGTAAATATCTATCAGAAATTAGTAATTTAATTTGTCATTCAGTTAGTCAATTGTTACTATTTAGTCATATAATTAATCATTTATCAATTAACTAATAATTACCAAATTACAAATTGACTATTTAGAGATGGAAACTATTTCTTAACATCAAAAATTGTTTTTCAACATTTCAAAGACATTTGCAGCATTTTTTCATGAATTATGAAAAAAATTACTCTGCATGACTAATTTTTGATTAGTCAAATAATACATGTTTTTTGACTAATTAACGTTTTCAGTGCAGTGCCAAATTTGGGTGCATTTTCCACTATTTTTCTCAAAAAACACCTAATCTGAGCAAAACTGGGTGCTTTTCCTGCCCTTGTTTGTTCTGTTTCAATTTTGGCTTTAGTGCAAGAGCAAGAGTTTGATGGTTATATAATTTTCCTTGCCTTGATCAATGTACTGGTAAAGATACAGAATGTCATTACTACAGCTTGAAAATCATGTTGGTATAGTTTATGACTATTTGCTTTGTGATCTTAACTTATAATGGAGCAAGCTTCATGAGAGCACTGATCTACATCCATATAGATTCCTGGGATGTACATCAATCTAGATCAAAATAGATGGTACATGCGGCTAGCACCTTGCGCACTGCGAGTGTGTTGACCAGTGACCTGGTAGGATGCGTAGGTATGATGCATAGACACAGATGCAATCCGCACTCTAGGTTTGCATCAATCTGGATCAACATTCATGTACATCCCAGCTCTCGAAAAGCCCCCAATGTTTCTTATTTTGATGATTTACAAAAATGCAATGTGAACTCGTCATGTGAGTGCAAGAAAGTCGTATCTGCAATGGCTACCTTACGTTACATTTATTCATCACCTAGTCACTGGAATATGAAAAATTCCTCCCAAATTTCCCTGTCATATGTCAGTGGCTCTTGAAATGGTGTCACCTGAAGAACCATTTCAAGAGCCACTGGCCCAAGACTGGAGATTAACGATATGCGATCCAAATTAATAACAGATGGCAGCTATTGCAGATACGACTTTCTTGCACTTACTCACATGACGGAACTGATAGAAATGAAATATGTTGTAGGTTTTACAATGATATTTTGAATCCTACATGCAATTACAACAGAAACCCAGTATATGGCACGCCATGTTTTGCTTCAAAATATTGCCTTTACCATGATGTCGGCAGATTGGATTAGTTTGAAAGATGAATGTGTATGCTCCATACTTCTTAAATCAGAAGTGATATTAATATATTAAATTGTCACAATTTCTCAGTAAAGTTGTCATAATAAAGCAAAACATAAACTGAAATAAACATGCCATAGATTGAATTTGTAAGGGTACTTTTGATACAGTCCCAGCCATCATTTGATGTGAACACAAACCCAAGACCTGTATTACTAAACTCTAATTAAGACAAATCCTTAGGTCCTGTTAAAAGCCCTGTCATATGGTGTACTTAGTGTAAGATGGGTCTCAACTTGATAAGATGCATAGCTTAGTATTACCTATTAGGGGGCTACTTGGTATAAAAGTGGTTATTGGGATTTGCCACAAATTCAGGTATTTTGATGGCCTTATAAAGGTGTCATTTTTACTCTATAAACCTTCAAGTATGCAGCAAGCATCATACTCTGTTTATGAGATCCATAGCATGTCCCTTGTATTCTACAACATTGTGAACTGGTGGTTTTGCATTGTGTAAGAGACTAGTAATGATTGATTAGGACTGATTAAGATCCAAGTCAGTACATGTGATATTTTTTGTACATGAATCTTTCATGACTTTGGTATTATTTTTAGCTAATTTTAAGTTCATTTGAATATTCAGCAAGATTGGGTATGTGGTTATGATTCGAGAAACATGGACTTCCCCATATGGTCATATTAGTTTATGTGCGTTAATCAGCTGCTTACTGTATTCTTCTAAGGTTTACAGAATAGTTATAACACTATATGATGATAGCCAACTCACTAGATTCAGCGTCAAAATTCTGCAGACAATGTAAATAAACATCCAAATTGCAAGTCCTTATTTATGAACGCAACCAGTACCCTGCAATTCCTAATCATGCAATTCAATTTGTGATGCGTTACAGCAAAAGGTACCTTAAGTCAGAGCTACAAGTGTCTGATTGATAAACTCTTAAAACTAATCAATAATCAATATCTTAAGAGAAAGCAATAAACTAAAGCACCTTTTGCCTTTGTTTCATTGTTATTTCACCCAAGAAACTATATAAATGATGGCTTTAATTTACTACCCTCTCTTTAAATATTAATTAACAGTTGTTAATCAGACATTTGTAGCTCCGACTTGAGGTACCTTTTGCTGTAACGGGTCACATTTTGTCAGAGGAATTGTGGCAGAGGCTTAAGTTACTGTATGGAAACCAAACTCAAACATGTCTTTGTAGCCTGCAAGATTAGTACCAAGGAGATCTTCAGGTAACTAACAAGATTCAGTTGTCTGAAGATCACACACACACACACCCCTACACACAACATGAAACTCAGAAAAACAACATTGTTCCAATATATATTAGGTAGATATACTAATTACATTTGTTTCAGTTTGTTGAACTGGAAGGCATGACATCAGATTCCTCCTGCACATCTAATGATTCAAATAAATGTGCTAATCTACCCGAACGGTTGGCTATATCAAACGCTTTCTCATTAGCACAATTTAGAATCTCTGCATCGAGATGATTATCTGCTAAAAGTATCAGTAGAGTCTCTTTGGCTTCTGGATTGGAAGATGCTAAATGTAGCGGAGTCTGTCCTCCGTTAGTCTGTGCATTCACATCAGAATCATGCTTTAATAAAATCCTTGCCACGGATGCGTTATTCCATCTGGCCGCGCAATGAAGCGGCTGCCATCCGTCTACAGTACAAGCGTGCACAGAGGCACCATTATCTAATAATAACTGCACCATAACAGTGTGACCATTATAGGCCGCACGATGTAATGGCGTATACAAATCTTCATCTAAACAATCCACTAAATCTTTCTCACTAGCTACTAATTCTTTAGCAATTTCAATTTCATTGTTCTCAGCTGCCCACAAAATTCGTTTTGCAGGCTTATCTTCAACATCCTCATTAATCGTTTCTTGAAAATCATCGTCGTCTGAATCCCATGCGCTTTTAGAGCTTCCCCTACGTTTACGCTGTTGTAATTCCATAACGTTTAATAGAAACTCTGTGTTGCTACGTATGACATCGTCGTCGGCATCCATTTGTCCTTTATAGGCACTATCAAAAAATGCATTTGTGAAGACGTTATCCTCGTCCCTATCATCCTCATCCTCATCTTCATCCTCTTCCTCGATCTCCTTCACTTTTGTTCCTTCGGCCATGAGTAGCGTAGATGCCGTCATGATTTGCGGACAGCTATACCGCCTTGTTTGATGACGGTTTAATTTCTCGTGCATGTCCACCTGGTTGAGGCTTTCAAGACTGCCACTTATGTCTTCTGAACGACGTAACATGATTATGAATGCATACAGGAATTGATATTCCTGTTATGGACAAGGAGATGAATTTTAGTTTGAAATTCAATTTTTAATCAATCTCTTCTCATGATTATAATATTTCAGATGTAGCAAATATTTCCATCAAATTTGACTGATTTCCTATCCTTCACTTCAAAATGTTTTAATCCATGTTATGTTGAAAGCAAAATAGATCCCACTGAAATAGAAAAACCGTTGATTCACAAACATCTTTCTCCACGTCTGGCAAACGAGGACAACAAATATGTATTTCAAATTAGTGCAAACATTTCACACATGTTACTTTGATAAAAGTAAGCGGGTTATATCCATTCACATGATATAAGGAAATTAATCCCCATTTATCAATTGTTGTCACATTTTTCCTTTTCACAAAAGAAGCAGACAACAGATAATTCTTTTCCAATCTCAAAAACCAGAAGTTAATACTGCTCTCTTTATATTCAAAATGTAAAATGCAATGATCAGAGCAATTGAACTATGCTGTAATTTCCACTAAAAACTAAAAACAAAAACTGTATTCCTCAGAAACATATTCATTTAAAGAAGTGACAACCATCAGTCGATGAGCAAAATATACATATGATCACAGCACACACAAATTTGGCAGGCGTCCTAGTACAGCATTGTAGTGATTATCATATATAACATCATGATATCCTATAAGTGTTGTTCTAGCTCCTATGAACACACATTGTCAATGCACCTTGATCATGGGGCACTGACAGCAATGACAAAATCCTGAATACTGATCAGGCTTTAAACAAGAATAGAATGAGATGTAGAACACTGCAGCGTAGTTAAGAAATGCAAGCCGATGTTATCTAACACTGTCATTGATTGTCATCTCTCACGTCATGACAGCGACGAGTAGCAAACATCAAATTTCCCTGCGGTTTCAGCTTTTTGATATTGCCTTTTAAAACCTACAGGCAAAAGTGTATTGAAACTTGCAGTTGATGTATTCACCAATAGTATCCGCTGATTGTCATCTCATGTTGTGAAAAATGTCAATGACTGCGAATGGCTTATTTGCTATTTTTGTTCCTAGTATCAGAATGATCTGATGATAAACATCATATTAACCATTAATGTAGTTTATTCTAACTTTGTAATTTATCAAACTTCATAGTTTCTAAATTTCAGCACTTTGGTGCAGATTTTAAAAACTATACAGCATGGTTTCAAAATGTTAATGCTAATGTAAAAGACAGCTCCTGCAGCAATAGTTGAGTTGTCAAATTTGTTTGATATCAGCGTGTTTCCAGATTTGAATAGAATTGTCAAATTTATGTGCTGTCCATTTACTAATGGTGTGTGATGATATCAAGATTCAGAGATCCATTAAGCATTAATAGTCACAACTTGTTTGATAATGACTTTTTTCCCAATTTGAGTAACAATATCATAGATTTAGAGACTGTGACCATTTACAGATGATGTGTGATGATATTAACTTTCACAGATCCATTAAGCAAGAATACAGTCAAATTTGTTTGCTATCAGCTTACTTCCCGATTTGAGTAGATTGTAAGAGCTTTACAGAAGCTGATTAGTGTGACAACCAAACTGCAATGTAATTAATATCCAGAGATCTGCTCAGCAACAATATTCATTTAATATGAGCGTCGATCAAAATTGTTCCAAATTTGATGAGAATTTCCAGTATGCTGGCATGCTGACTATATGCAGGTAGACTATGGCATGCAGCATTAATATTCAGACTGATGCTACAGGCACACACGTCCTCATAGGTGAGATCCGAGCTGGGTTGTGATAACGCGTCGTCCGTTCCTCACACTGAATGCCACTTAATGGTATCATGGGTACTGATTAGCATCTTGATTACGATTGGCTTGTGGTCACTAATTGATGGGCTGAATCTGTAGAGAATAAAAGGAAAAGAAGAGATAGAAATTAAGTCGTTGGTGTATTGTCCATTTCAAATGAAAGAAAACAAGATTTATAAATAAATTCTTTGGTGTTTTGTCGATTTAAAAGGAAAAAAAAAAGACTTATATATGATAAATTAATTGGTATGTTATTCATTTAAGAAGGAAATAATTAAATTCTTTTGTGTGTTAACAGTCAATTTAAAAGGAAAAAATAAGACTTATAATATAATAAATTATTTGGTGTGTTGTTCATTTAAAAGGGAAAGTAAACAAAGAGTTATAAATAACTTCTTTTGTGTGATGTCAATTTAACAGGAAAATTAGGAGTTGTAATTATTTGATGTGTTGTTCATTTAAAATGAAAAAAACAAAACCAAGAGTTGTACATGAATTCTTTGGTTTGTTTTCAATTTAAAAGGAAAAAATAGAGTTATAATTCATTATTTTGTGTGTATTTCATTTAAAAGGGAAAGAAAACAAGAGAATAAATTATTTGGTGTGTTGTCAATTTAAAAGGAAAAAATAAGACTTATAATATAATAAATTCTTTGGTGTGTTGTTCATTTAAAAGGAAATATAAATAGATTTATAAATAAATTCTTTGGCCATTTATCAGGGATAAAATAAGCCATACACCTCATTAAGTTATATACCAAAATATTATTGGATAATATAATGTTGATGATGACAAAGATGTCAATGCTGATCTTCCAAGTTTTACATCACAGTGTATAAATTAATATGCCATGTTTTAATGAAATTCATTTTAGAGGTGTAGGTTCCTAACTTAGCATATATGTAATTTACTTTTATCTAATTGACTTTGACCTCTGAAATGCATATTGTGAAATTTTAACCTCAGCTTGCTTCTTGATTTCTCTTGAGAAGCAAAAGAAAGTATACAACCCTGAGGATGAGGCTGTTATGAAAATACAAAAGAAATAGAAAATAGGTATACCAAATAATTTACATTTCATGCTATATCTTCGAAACTATCAAGAATTTGGAGGTGAAATTGTGGATTTAGAATCAGAAAAATATGGGCTTTCATATATCATCAAAAAATATACTTCTTCCGGTTGAGCCCAGGAGAGGTGAGAATGTGATCGGAACCTACACCTTTAATGATCAAAGGGAACATTTCCCATGTTTTATGTTTTGAATTTATCTAGTGACCAAAAACTTTACATCTACAAACTAAGAAAACAATTAGTACAAATATTTACAGAATGTATCATAACTCTAAATTTTCTGGTGTTATCAATAAATGGGTACTTTTCACTTTCATTCTTTAAATTATTATTATCAAATCATTTATTTAGGATTTTAAAAGAACTAGCCTAGATTCCAAATAGAATTAAAAACTTTATAAGCCTTAAAATATAGTAAAATAAAAAGTTCATCTGTACAGAAATAGTGTCTCATCGCCAAAAAGAGAAAATATGACCATGTTACTCCCGTCCTCAAAGAACTTCATTGACTGCCTATTGATTTTCGCATTAAGTTCAAATTATGTTTCCTAGCTTTCCGTCACTTCGAAGGCACCCTTCCAACCTACGTTTCATCTGTTTTACACACCTATAATCCACCCGCATTTTACATTCAGGCTCTCAAAGGATTCTCAAGATACCAAACTCAGTTTTCAAATCTGCCGGTGAGCGTTCATTTAGGTTTCAATTCCCCACTGTTTGGAATTCAATCCCAAACAACATCCGTAACATTTCCTCTCTCAGTCAATTTAAATCCTAGGTAAGGTGTCTGGTCCACGTGCCATCCATGCGTACCAGTACGCGCTAGTTTCCGAGTAGGTAAGTACTGCAATACGCATGCGCATATACTCTGAGTAGTGTTTTGAAGCTAAAAATTGCCGTATTTTAATTTTTTTCTGGAAAACTAAGTCGGTGACCCCCAATTTTTATTTTTTTATTTGAAAGAACATACTTGTGTGC
>JXSR01S003497.1:11957-22749 GCA_000969725.1 Ophiothrix spiculata
CCATTGTTACTGCTGCTGTGGTCTACGGACGGGAGCTTTGGTGTCAGCTGTTTTCTTTTTGGTAAGTAAGAAATGATATTTTACTTTCTTAAAAATAATGTGACGACATGAAGTTGTGTAATGGTTTTGTGTTTTGTTAGGTCACTGTCTAATCCAAATGGCAGCAACAGTTGGTTATGTAGTAATATATACATGACAAAAAGTATCGAGTTTTAAGGCTTGAGTGTGTCAAAAAAAATGCCAGCATAAAATCCAATGAAAAATAATTTCTAAAGCAGGCAATTTTAATTCAAATCATTTTTCTATTTAAATATTTTAAAATACTTTTTAAATGATTTAAATTTTGGATAATTTGTTGTCAAAAAGGTTAAGAAAAAAATAAGTTGCATAGTTCCGGGAAGGAAACCTGACCACTCTCTACTATAAATTCATACACTCTGCACAAGGCAAAAAAAAAAGGTTTGTCTCAGAAACAGTTTGCAAAAATGATATGCGCTATGCGATTTTTTACTTTTTTATTTTTTTAGGAAATTAGCTATGCGGTATGCGATATTTCTTCTTTTTTTTTAACTGACGCTCTAAAAGTTTGGTCGCCCAACTTACATGTGTGAAGTACCGTCACTGTCACTCAACACGTACATGCGGTACACGAAAACACAAAACAAAAAAGTTTTAAATAAATAAGTCTCTCTTGAATTTAGAATAAAGTTACTGAAAATCACAATGATTCAGTGGATTTATTTTGCATGTTTTCTCTGTTTTTTGCCGTGTTTCATGATGATCGCCATTTTGTAATGACCTTGCCAGCATGCAAAGCATGTATACATGGTTCGCTGGTACTCAAAATACTGGGTACCAATTTCATTAAAACGAAGTTGCTGCAAATCATTTGCCTTTGGTCGCATTCCGGTCAACCGGTGCACTTTCGTGTAAAGCTTACCTTGTACCGTTAGAGAAAAAACACAGTAAATACGAAGTGCCCAGTTTCTAAGTACGATCCCGCCCGTTTTAACTATGGGAAGTCTTGACAATTGAAATAAAACGTTCAATTCAAAATGACTCGGATGGCGGTCGATCGCTGGATTACTCTTGAGGGGGAAAAAAAGAGGGCCGGAGAAAATTTATTTTCACATAGCAATGCCCATGGGTTTCCGAGACAAACCCAAATAGTTTTACCTTATTATGAGGACCGTACAAGCATTCAATTTATGAGTATATATTCATACGTAGTGGTAGAAAACATAAGAATTGAATTAACTTCAACACTACACAAATTTCCAAAAACAAGAGAGACTTCACATACCAACTGCTGAAGACGCTGGTTGAGCCAGTGAAAATGTTCTAAGTGAGCGATAAATTAGTGTGGTTTTGAAATTAAATTAAAGGGGCAATTCATGATTCACTTTTCACCCTCAAGGTCACCTCTATCAAACTTGAGTTTTTTGGCATATAAGAATCCTCAACTGGTATATGTTACGATCCCCAAACCATTCTTTCATACGTGCTTGCATTTTTAAGAAAATCAAGAAAATGTGTCATTTTCTAATTATTGTCGGGGCCCCGACAGTAATTACAACACAGTAGTCTATGGGGATGTTCAAAATGCTGAAAAGCTTGTAACTTGGAAACGGTAGGTCGGAATCAAGTGAAATGTTCAGAGTATATTTATGTTGTACTCTTCATTTTATTTAGCTAGAAAACAGGCCATATCAAAATCATGAATTGCACCTTTAAATTCTCAAGCATTTTAAAGTTGTTTTTTCATTCAGCGTGTATCTCTCGAGATAATGTGATGCATGTAAACAGAAATGTACATACTGCATTTTTACTTCAAAATGAGGCAGATTTATTGTTTTTCTTCATCGGATCTTCATCATGACCTCAAAAAATAAAACAATCAAAATTTTAATTTTGGTTTTGTCATATGTCTGAATTCAATCCAAAATATGCAATTGTAATTTACAAAAAAAATGAAATGGCAGTATTGTGTGCCAGCAAATATTGTTTCTTAATATACTTGGAAATAAAGATGTAAAAACATGATCAAGATGTGAACCAAACATAGCATCTTTGCTATGAACTGTTTCATACTTTAACCTGCAAAGGTGAAATGATGAATGACCTCCTTTGAAAAAACAAGAATGTACAAATATAAAAAGGAGGGAAAACATTGCAAATGTCAAAAATGGGCTGAAAACAAAAAAATAAAATTAGAGCTAAAATAGGCTTAAATTTTATGCAAAATTGGGCCATGTCCCTTTAACAAATAGCCCAACAAGTGTGCCAATCTTGAGATTCCTGCATCAATGACCCACATTTTACAATTCATTACACAAACATTTCTTGTCTGACATTATACTTTTACTTAGAAATAAATTGATATATCTTAAAGGAGTATGTCATATTTTTCAAAATTTGTTTTCATATTCACTACTTGCATTGTTCGCCATTTGTGGAGAGAGTCTTGATTCGACAGTAAATTAAACTAGTATGTTACATATCGATGTATTCAATTCATACAAGGTGTGTGGTTTTATTTTTAAAGGAAATCTAACTGTTAATTGTAATAATATGCAAGTTCCCATTCATCTCGCAGATCAGGTTGAGGCTCTCCCAAAGCGTGTAATAGCCAGTTAAAGATCAACAGTGGACAAAATTTCATAATTTTATATGCAGGTAACTGACACTCACTATATTTTGGTTGTAACTGTAAAGTACCAAATATTGTAAAACTTTTAATGAAAACCATCCGAAAAGACAAAAAACAATTTTGTTTTGCATGTTGATCTTGGGTATATGAGAATATCTTCTAAACGTGTGTATCGATGCAATAAGTCAGGAAAGGGTAAGGTTTTATTGGTAAAACATTGTTTTTACTTCCAAGACTGCAGATAATCAAAAGAAATTTCCATTTTCCATTGAATCTGCTAGGAAAGTCAATTTTTCAACTCTACGGGTCAGTATTTTTGTTGACGACAACGATAATCAATAATGAAAAAAATCTTAGTATTTTGAGGTTGAATTTAACAATAAAACTTTGCACGCTTTCATTATTATGGCTAACTCTTCAAATGATGTAAAAATCCTGAAATGTTTGTGGGAAAAAATGGGGATGATGCTTAACTTTTCTAATATCTATATTATGAGCAACTGTTGAACTTACCCTTATGATTCCAGTATATCAAAATAATTTTGAACAAAATCTTTCCTTTTATACCTTTAAAGGAACAGTTCATGATCCACATTTCATCCCCTAAAGTCACCCCTAGAAAAATTTAGATATTGGCTAATAATAATCCTTAACTGATATATGGTTCGAACCTAAAAGGGTTCTTGCAAATCTGCAACCGCTTTTGATGAAAAATAGGAAAGAGTGTCTTTTTCTAATTACTGTCTGGGCCGAAAAGTAATTACAACACAGCAGCCTATGGAAATTTCTAAAAGCTTGTAAAAAAGTGTTGCATCAAATGTTAATGAAGTGATATTTTCAAGATGCATTAACGTTGTGTTCATCTATCTAACAAGATTAAAAGGAGCAAAGGTTTCAATCACATCAATCAGAATCATGAAATCATGAATAACCTTTAAGATATCTGTCATCTTTGACCTATATTTCACAATTCATTAAATGCATTTTTCCAGTCTACTGTGTCCCTCTTCAGCTAGCAGCTAATGGAAATCAAATGTGTGTGCAGTTGAAAATTAAGAGACTAAGGGCTGATTCAGAGCTTTTTGACACATAAAATATTTGATGCAACAATTTTCCAATGTTTACACCTATCCACTGGTGCAATTTTGGATTAGAATGGAGATTTGATGATGAAAAAACAATACTGTGTAGAATCTGTTTTATTTGTATCAGCATCATATATTCTATCATGAAATAGTTGTTACTACATCAATAGATTTGAGATCAGATTAAATAACAAATATTTTTTGCATTAAAACAGGTATTCAGAATATTCTTAACAAAGAAAACTGATCCCTAGATAAAAGGAGGTGACTAAAATGATGCTATTTCACTTCAGGGTAGAATAACAATTTTAGTCACTTCAGGTCCATAGTTTTAACCAGAGATCTCCAAGTCAGGAAATATTTATATAATACCAAGAATATTTTAGGTTTCTTATGCTCACTTAATTATTTCATAATTTCACTTAATTATTTCATAATTTTTTGTTTTTTATTGTTGTTTATCATCTTTTTATCCTGATGCGCCAATCAGGACCTTCCAATATGTGCCAAATTTAGCATGCATGCTGCCATTTGTGGAACCCTGCCCTGGATAACTGTCCACCAGCTCAATTTCAAAATAAATTGCTTGCAAATTGTTTGTGCATAAAAAATGAAGCAATTATTTGATCTAATGAAAAATTTCATAATTTATTGAGACATTTGCTGACATAATGTCCTATGACACTAGACTTCAGATTATATGGATGAATTCAATATCTTGCAAGCAATTGAAAATTGAAGAATTTTGATTAACTTTGAGTACTTTGAATGGCACATTTATAATAAAATAATTTATTTCTATGTCTTACATTGATACAAAAAAGTATACTAATGAAACACCTTTCATCGAAAGATACAAAGATCTGAACTGATTCAAAATATCAATATAACATTGGGCCTTTTGTATATCAAGTAATGAGCATTTTCATTTAAAATAATCTTGCCTAAAAACATCCCAAATCTGTTGTCTTTGAGGAAAAGGTTGTTTAGGAAAATGGCAAAAAAGTGTCCCCTTCCTCACGAGTCATTTTTGGAACTTAAAAGCAACACTGGCGTGTCCAGGATTTTTTCCTTGCAGGGGGCTTAAGGTGGCTTGGTGATATGTGCGGGGGGCTTACTGTCAAAGATTGTCAAAATTAGGCTGATTTTACATGAATTTTGCAACTCTGCGGGGGCTTCAGCCCCCAAAGCCACCCTCTGGACATGCCACTGAGCAAGGGCAGAAACCTGAAAATTCATGATTTTGTTATCCAATGCATTTACAATAGTATTTACATAGCATCATGTGAAATAACACAAATAAATATAATTTGCTTTGAAATTTCAGTTCAACCATTTTGATTTAAAGAGCAGTTTTTAACAATTAATAGTGTCTATACTTAAATGTGTGGTTAATTTCATGGTTAGGCGACGGAAAAAGAAAACCTGTTTTATGGGTGGGCGGAAGTACCTTTCAAGTAGGGTCAGTCGGTCAGGCAATTGTTTTCTTTAAAAAAGATAACCAAAAAATCTGAAAAAAAATGTCAAAGACATTTTCTTTACAAATTTGACCAAAATTGTTAAATTGTGGCCAAAAATAGGTAATTTTACATAATTTGGCCAACTTAAAAAAATCTTCCAAAAAGCAAATATAGGGACAGTCAGGCCCGTAAAAAGGGTGGTTTTTTTTTGCTGCCTTATAACAGATTAAAAGAACCCAGACTCGCCTAAATAGCAAAATGATCACTGACATTACTAAAAATCTAGAATCCAGTAAAAAATCATAATCAGTAAAAAAAGTTCGTAACTTGGTGTCAAGGGGAATGGCAAATTTCTGCTCTTATTTCTGAACCTGTCTATATCATGACTGGTTTGAAAAGGTGGCTCAAACCATTTTCAGCAGAGGTTGTAAAGAACTTTTAATCTAAATATCTAATCTAAACTTGTAAATTGAAGGGACTAGCCTAGATTCTCCTTGGTATAGAAAACATAAGGGCATTCTCTTATAAAGCTTGAAAATGTTCCAAAAGCAAGAAAAAGTATAAGAATCCATATAGTAATGGCTAATATCAAAAGAAAATTAATTTCTAATATTTCATTCTGTGACAGTGGGGTGACTATGTCCAGTGTTTTCTAAATCCTAAAATGGTATCTAAGGCTGCGATCACATAGAACTATACGGTATATGGTATTCGCTATACGCTATTCGGTGTTCGCGTATAGTTCTATGAGAACAGGTGAGTCATATTATAACGTATATACTGCACTAAAATCGAACAAGCTCGATTTCCACTATACTATACTATAAGCTACTGCACGTTTTTTCGAATAGTGCCTTCTTATGTGACCTGGTATAATCAAATTCATGTGTCCGATTTTAACTATATGCGTGCCCTGCAAATTCGTGCACCGTATACCCGAATAGTATAGTTCTATGTGATCGCAGCCTAAGAGACCAATCAAATCTACTTAAGATAATGATAATAGTTAAACCTATTTCACAGCAATACAATGTTCACTTACGTGAGCTTTCGTCATGCATTCGCTATGACTTTTTCAAACTGACAGTCTGTTTAGCGATCTTGGTTGTCAGATGACCAGGATGATGTTTGGTCATGTGACAAAATTATTGATTATTGGGGTGGCAATTTATATTAAAAGAGTATCAAATCAATCAAATATAACATATTTTGACCATCACATGTGTCAAAAAAAGATAAGATTAAGAAGGTAAGATTGTACAAAACCAAAACTAAAAACACTGATATGTTTTATTCACCTTTTTTTCTCTGGAGAAAAAAAAAATTAAGTTGGTAAGAATTGCGTTTTTTCCCCCAATATTGTGGCTTTTTTTTCAATATTCCAAAAATTCAAGGAAAACTATAGGTTATATTACTATATACAATGTTCTATCAATACATGCTAAAAATATAGAGTTAGAGAAGTAGTGGAAAGAATCCAAACCATCTCTTTAACTATGAAATTATTTTTGCTTCCCTTTTGTAGCTGACATCAGCGGGAACATGTCTGTTGTACCTGTGGGGTCTATTGGATGTTCTACAGAGGGAGATTGAATTTGAAGACTCAGATCAGTTCTTAGGTAAGATTAATTAAAGAAGTGGTCACACTCTAGCATTGTTGTAGATGACATTAGTTGGAACATGTCATACCTGTGGGGTCTATTGGATGTTCTACAGAGGGACATTGAATTTGAAGACTCAGATCAGTTCTTAGGTAAGATGAATAAATTGATTAACCCTTACCCCCTACCCCACTTTTCCATTCAGAAACTATCTCCTCAGAAATTTACAAGTAAAAAATAACGGGTTTCCACCTGGGCTCGAACCCGGTACCTCCCGCATCCCAAACCCATTATCACTATGTCAAGCCACCGATCAGGCGCTGCCATGGCAGAGATTTCGTGATCATTACTAACTCCGGTCTATGAAGTATTGGGACTTACTCGATTTGCCTAATTTTGCAGAATGGGATTTTTTGGTATTTGGTAGGGTTAGGGTTAAAAACAATTCCAAATTACCTGGTTTATCTTTCAAGTAAAACTGCTACAACCTTTTCCAAAAGAAACTGTTATGATACTGCTTCAAGAGTATTAAATAAACAATAGAATTTTTAATCCATGGTAAAAAATGTCCACCCAGTTTTTTTTTTTTTTTTTTTTTTTGAGCCAGTACTTTGAAAGAGGTCTTAAGGAGGCAGCATACATCCAACTGCACAAACCAACGTTGAACCGAGACGGGGGCCGATCCAAACTTCCTCCTGGGAGTCTATGAGACTATTTTTAGCTCAATTATCTAAAGGGTCTATATCTGGGTCAGTCTCATCTCACTGATGAAAAACACAGGATCTCATGGTATGTTTACATTTCTGGTGTTGTGATATAATGTTTAAAATTTCCATCACGTTATACCAACATATATGAACTTTCATGAAGATTACTTTTTTGGCTACTTATATTTAGTAACAGAAATGTAAAAAAATACAAATACAGTTGGCCTGAAGTTAATGGTGTAATTTGTACAAGGGTAAAAATATTTGTCTTCTAAAAATTATTAGTCCTTTATCAAAAAAGTTAATAATTGTGACACCTATGGCCAATTGATAGTAACTATATCATATAAACACTGCATATACCATACTCATAGTGTATTTCAGCAAACTGTTTAAATTTGTTCATAACTACGTTTATCCACTGAAAAATTTAGCATGCATACAGCAGACTAATTGACATTAACAAGATATTTATAAAATATTGTTAAAAATTTCAAAATATTTTATAAGGCTTTAAACTCTTCAATGGAAATGTTTAAAATACATTCTAAAAACTATTCATACTTAATGGATACCGTTTTCTCCATAACCACTGACAAATGGCGCAACATTTTTTTTTTGAATGAATGAACATAATTAACAAGAGTTCAAACATATCCTGCATTACAAAAAAGGCAGAATATATAAACACAAAAGTAGATATAATGTGTTTTGATACAGTAATATGTATATAAAAAGGGCATAGATGACGTGTATACCAATTTCAAATGAACTTGGGTTTTCTGTGTCATTAAATTCACAAAGTTCACTACCATTTCATACAACAAATGTACTCGCCCATGCATATAAAGATAATTGTAAGGTTGGTATTGAGATTTCAACTTATTTCACCTTGCTAAGTTTAAACTGCATGCTTAGTGAACTGTATTTCTTTTTATATGACAAAAATACAAACTGAAAAATCAGATATATATATCAGTTTATTTAATTTTGCAGTCTCATGGAAATATTCACTAGTATTTAAAAATGCATTTAATTAATTTTAAAAATTGGTGAGTATGTGAAACTGAATATCAGGGAAGGCTTTTTTTTTTTTTTTTTTTTCAAAAACAAATGTCAATTGACAAATGTTTTTTAAGGATTGATTTCAATTGGGAAAACAGTTTAAAATGTTGAACTATGACTTACTATATACTTTGATCACCACCAAATAGGTGGGCCTCTTCATATCGTGAATTGATACAGACAAGGGCGTGCATACCTGAACACAGGACAACTGCACGAGACGCAGTGCACGTAGTACGTGTGACACGCGCATCAACATCTATGATGCGCGTTTAAGTGGGATTATGTTTACTTGCGGATGAAGAAAAGCCTCATAATTCCCACCTATTTAGTGTTGATCAAAGTAAATATTTAAAGTGCATCCATATACATTTTTTTCTCTAAAACTTGTTTCTCATGAAACAAATGCACTAAATACACATATACATTACTATATTTGTAAATGTGAAATTATATTCGGAATCCCACATTTAATTCAAAAATTACCATAACTGAAAAGTATGTAACTTAATATGTATGAAAAACAAAACTCAAGTCAGTCAAAAAAAAGTTGGGATGATATGGGACACTCTGTTGGTAGGATCTTATAGTATTGCTTGAAATTGAAAATACTTGCCATGATTCTACATACTATGAAAACTGCATCTGTGAGAAAACCCCTTAAACATAATCAACTCCCAAACCTTGCTTTTACAAAACTGTATCATTCTGAGATAAAATGCAAATGAATTCATAACCGCAAAATACATTTTTTTTACAAAACTGTATCATTCTGAGATAAAATGCAAATGAATTCTACATGCTATGAAAACTGCATCTGTGAGAAAACCCCTTAAACAATATCAACTCCCAAACCTTGCTTTTACAAAACTGTATCATTCTGAGATAAATGCAAATGAATTCATAACCGCTTCAGGGCTACATATCAATATATGCATCTGTGCCATGAGACCCACTCAAAAACAGGAACAATGTGTCAATGTAACATAACGAATGCTGCTACAAGCCGCCATTTGTATGCATGACAAAATAACATGCCAGCACATATATGAGAGACTTGCACTGACAAAATGATTGAAAAATCACTAGAAACTTCCTCTGAAATATTTAAAAAAAACACCAATCATTTGGCGGGGAATTCAATTTTGGGGTTCTTTTCTAATTGTAAATCTTATCCACATAATTATAAGCAGCATGCAAGCACATGTGATGAGGGTGTTCTTACAAACTATTGCATAGTTGCAGTGACTTGACATAAACTGCCTCTGAATTAAATTTTCATTGTAATAACATTTATATATGCCTACATATTCTCCTGACTGTATCTTAAGCTTTGTCAGCTATCTGTACTGTAAGGCTGCGATCACATAGAGGTATACGGTATTCGCTATACGCTCTGAGGGGAGGCACTCATATTTGAAATTGACAGGGATGATCCTCATCACTAAACAAATGGGTGCTTCGCCAGGAAATTTCTAAAATTTGCACCAAATAACGCATATTTTGACATTTCTTCTCAAAACTTAAAATAATTTTGCCAAAATAGTGCAAATTTGGGCAGAAAAAATGTGGTTTTTGATTAGATATGACTCAAAATTTGGGAGATTTGGTTTATGGATGGGTCTGTTTTTCTTGAAAATTGGTATTTTGGGTGGGTGGCTTTTCAATTTTCCCAGAGGCCATACCTATCCAAACCAAATTTGAGTATATTCACTCTGCAAAACTATGAAAATGTTACTGGTACTTCTTCAAGAACAAAATGTAATTTCTTGCACAGTGTATAAAAAACCTGTATATTAAAAAATGACACCAACTTGCTTTGTGTGTATGTGTGTGTCCAAAGGAGGAAAGGGCAATGCTGTCTCTGACTCAAAACTAAAATAATTTTCCTAGCGATCTATTCATATAAAAATTTAAACCCTTTCACAAAATCTATAAATAAAACATATGCTCTTAAATTGAAATCATGGTTATCAATGCCAACATCTCACAATAATACAGTGCCTCAAAACTATAAGCATCTTAGTATAAAAGCTTATACCTTACCTGGCTGAAGCACAATTCACGTCATTATTTGAAAATGCCTTTCCCGACAGTAGCTACCTATGTTTGAAATGACTTTCTATGTCTAAAAAAAGCTCAGCTGGAATGCCACGTGTTAGCTAGATATGTGTGATTGTCTCTATATGAACTAGCAGATTCTAGAAAAGATATACCTCCAAAT
>JXSR01S003497.1:42772-55136 GCA_000969725.1 Ophiothrix spiculata
AAAAAAGCTTTCAAATGTCAATATAATTCACATTTATGATCTAAAGTACCAGCCTGATCAAACAAGCAAGCACCATATTAAGTGCATTAAATCTCTTAACCACTAGGATTGTGCTTCAACATAGTGCAACATAATATCGCAAAATGATAGGTAACAAAACAAGTCTATTTTTCTTTAATCAACCTGTGCTACTTCTAAAAGCCTGCATCAGGTTTACCTTTTGTCCTAAACCTCCTACGCACTAAGGTAAATCTGCCTGATTTATTTGTGCACGAATTTAAGGTACAAACCTGAAAAAATGTGTTAAAACATTTATTTATGCAACACATTCTAAAAAGATAATGAGTCACATGATCAAGGGGCATCAGTTGATGTCGGGAAATAATTTTGTTTTGTTTTGTTTTCAGATACTTTTAAAGTTAAAAGAATTGCCATATTTCTATATAAAAGAATATGATCAATTACGATAGAATTTGGATCAATAGCGGGAATAAAGTGAAAAATAAACAAATTTGATGCCGTAATAAACAATAAATTCAGTAAAGCTAAGATACTACAGTATGTCTATTTTTCACAAAGATTTTTCATGTACAATTCATCATACCTCACCATGTCTATTTAACGATGAATTGTTATGAAAAAATCAGAAATTTGATGTACTCTTTTAATTTATTTATTAATATTAGAAATACGGTAGCATCACACAGCTCTACACACTTGTTCCAATGTGCAGTTTGTCTATCTCCAACTTTCGAGATCCACTATTATTGTCATTATTTTGTCATTTGTCTAAATCATCTCAAACATTGTTCTCCATTAACTGTTTTCTCCTGTATTTTTCTCTTTGCAGCTATTACTATCATCAACTATGTCCTGATTGGTTTACATGGCGTTGTCATGGTAGTGCTGGCCCTCATCTTATTCATTAGCGCATTCTGTGTAAGTACAAACCAGTTTGAATTCAAGATTTTGGAGTTAACATTTTCAGAAACTAACAACTTAAAACTTTCAAAATGTTGGCGCAATATTTCAATTTGCAATTTACAATGTTTGCCATTATTGTTGAAGTTAATAATTACAAATTCTTTACTCCATAATGACAAGATTATGAAACAGAAAATGATCCAGTCATATCGTCATTTTGGTCTGATATATGTGACAAATTTGATTAAAAATAGTAGACACTGATATTCTTAAATCACTTTAGATTGATCCTTAATTTAAGCAGTTTTCAAGACTTAAGGATTTGAGTTTAGCAAGCTTAATTAAGTCCAAAAGCCTTCTAAGTCAAGAAGTATTATTCTTTCTCTTATTGTGGTTTAAAAATAATATAACGGAGAGAACATGCTTTTTACTATGGGGTGGGATAAATGTTTGTACAGAAGATTGGGGGTCAATATTAAACAATATGGGGTAAAATTTTGCACAGATTGATGTCTTGGAAATGATATTACATAGATTGGTGTAACAACTACCAGATATGGAGTTGGGCTGAAAACATATATAGTTCTTTTGAGCTACCAAATATTTGGTACAACAAGTCTTTGTTATCTTAAAATCTGATATATAGTTCCAATGTATTTTCTTTTAATAACGGAGGCTTGGTGATGAAAAATCAATACTACCACATTGAGTAGTACTATTTGTAAAAATGTTTGGTGATTTACAATACCCATTTATCCGTTAGGGCCAAATCATAGTCGGCCTCCAAACAAAATTTTTCCTACCAAACATTTGGTCGTGACGTCACCAAATATTTGCCATCGAATTTAAACTATGAATGGGTAACAAACATTTGGTCCGATATGATATGGCAATTCAATAACATGTGCAATCTAGCGCGAAGTTTTATTTGGTCTCAACTCGGTCATTACACGTTACTTGCCTTAAACTTTTGTACCACTGATTTTGACATTTCACTAGTAATAAATCATCCAATATTTAGCCCACCCACTACTATGTGGTCTACTTTGAGGGTTGTGAAGGACACAATGAAGCCCTCAAGGCATATTCCTGTCCTTCAAGGTATGACAATTGGTAACTTAGTGGGTTGTGGATTAAATATTGGATGATTTATTACCGGTGAAATGTCAAAATCAACGGTACAAAAGTTTAAGGCAAGTAACGTGTAATGGTTGAAGTTATTTTGTTTGGACTCACTCGTCATTTTGACGTCACGACCAAATGTTTGGTAAGAAAAAATTTGTTTGGAGGCCGACTATGATTTGGCCCTTATTGATTAGAAGATGCATTGGAATTATATTACTAGATTATAAGATAACAAAGACTTGTTACACAAAATATTTGGTAACTCAAAAAGAACTTTAATTTAATCCTTACTTGACTCAAACTTTTACTCCATCAGAAAAGCATGTTCCCTCCTTTACCCCATTTTCTAAGTGTGTATTACAGCGCCTTTGGTTAAATCTTAAAAATAGAACTGCATTAAATTTTCAAACCTATTAAATAGGTACATATTCATAATTTACAAGACAAACTTTAAGTATAAACCTTGCAAATCAATGTATGCCCTAAAACTTTAGATATTTTATTGCATTATAAGTTTTGACACTCACAGTATTCAGATGTTGCATGACTACATATGGTAGAACAGATATTTTAAAAGTCAGATTTGATATCTTATACATATCAGTTTCCATGAAAGAGTAGTAATCCATAATGCCCTAAAACTACAGACATTTTATTGAATTATATGGGGAGGGCAGGGGGGCTTACATTCTTAAATGCTTACTTTCTAAAAGATAATTCCCAAACACGGGTCTCCTAAGTCCTTAAGGGGGTGGCTTCAAAACTCAACCGGCGGTTGTCTGCCAGTTCTGGGCGGTTCAACCGGAATAAACAATAGCCAACAGTTGAGTTTTGAAGCCGCCCTTAAGCATTATTACTTGTTGATAATCATGATAATTGCTCAAAAATGTATTCTTTACTGTTCTATGTTTCAATCTAACAAGTCATCTAAGGGGTCACTTCAAAATTCAACCGGTGGTTGCCTACCGGTTCTGGGCGGTTCAACCGGTAAAAACAATAGCCAACCGCCCAGAACTGGCAGGCAACTGCCGGTTGAGTTTTGAAGCTGCCCTTCAGTCATCTGATGATATTTTATTTTGCAGTATCATATTGGTGTACCCTTTCCTGTTCTCTGCCACAGGTCTCTTTTATTTCTTTGTATCACTTTCACTTTTGATAATTTATCAATATTGCTGGATATATTCCAGAACTTCCTATACGAGACAGGACATTTTCTTGACAGATTACACTGGCTTCAACCAGGGATACTTAAATGTATTCTGAATAAATAAAACATTTTATTAAAGGTGGATTAGGTCCGGGGATTAGGTACGATTAGTTGGCAGGAACCTATCAAATACCAAATCTGGTTTAGCACACTGTGTTAAACGCAAATTTACACATGAATGATAAAAGAAAGAGCAGCTTGCCATGGCAGTATTAGGCATAAATACTGTGGCATGCACAAAGGGGGGGGGGGCTTCAGCCCTCCTTTTCTTAGTCACGAGAAAAGTCAGGGAAAAATAGGCAGCCTGGATGAAAAGAAAAGGGCCCCTCAGTCAGTTGGATACACGTGCTGAAAATTATTGCAAAACATATGCCTCATGAAACAGGATTATGGGTCCTCTAATTTGCCGAAACCCGTGAGCTTCCTTTACGTTTTGCATGGTGTTATCTAGCCGAACTAAGGATGCTAGGATCTAGAAACACCTGACAACAACATCAGTCGATTGCCCAAGAATCCTGATAGGATGTCAAAATATATCTGTGTACACCAAATATTTGGATTTGGATTTGAAAATTATATTAATATATTAGAACTATGAACAATCCTGATGAATCTATTTCAAGTATAAAAACAAACTCAGTCAAAAAAAACATAGGGCATGGGAGATACATGCACCCTGTTGGTAGGATCTTACAGTATTGCTTTAAGTATTCATAGTGTGCAATAGGATCTACACAATGATTTTCACATATATGTTGATGGGCTAAATTCTCATAGCTAACCCATGAGACCCCCTAACGCATCAAAAGTAAATGAATGCTATAATCAAGCATCTAACTAAATAACATGATTTTTCTTTTCTCTCTTCTGCAGTACAATGGAGGTGGAGCTGCCTTCTTCTCCATCATTTTGGCTATCGGAACCGTGGTGGAACTTTGCGCTCTGGGATTCTTTGGATATGTGTACAACAACGGCATTCAGGTTAGTTACCTTCATGGTTTATATATTATATATTAGCCTGTGCAACTGAGTAAATAACTTAATTTAACTTGTAGGAACACGCTATACCTGAAACTACTCTAATCTGATTTAGATTAATTAGCCATGCATGTTTGCTGCACACCCCTATAACCACTTTTGTGCTAAGAACCTCCTCACCCCTCCCCAATTCTTTCAGTACGAAATGATACCTGATATCACTATCTTATGCAGCGATATTCTAATCATTTTGTTAAGTTAGGTCACATAATTATAGAGTGTGAAATTAAATTTGAATAGCATTTCTAGGTTAATGAAGTATTGATGAATCAAGCCTCTTCCCCATGTCTCGGGATGAGGAGGGTACTCCAATATATGACACTCTGAAAGTCTGAGTTAATCTCAAGAATGAGGGGTCATGGGGGAACAGGTTGGCGCAGCGGTAATTCCCTCGCCTTGCACCAATGAGGTCCCGGGATCAATTCCGTGCCCGGCGCTTTATCAGCATTTGGTTTTCGGTCCATGCTCGCTTCAGCAGGTTTTTCTCCAGGTACTCCGGTCTTCCTCCTGCATTTAAAACTTAATTTAAAAAACATATTGGAGCCCTCTTGAAGATAAGCTTCATTAGCTTACTTGGTACCAAGAACCAAGTTGGGTTTCCTTGGCGAAAGCCTAAACAAGGTGATTTTTTTTGTTGAAAGCTTGATTTTTGGCATTCAGTGAGAAAAAAAATAGGATATTAGTCAAAAAATGAGAGGTAAATGGCTAAGAGCATGAATTTGGTCTTTGAGAGTCAGTGAGAGAAAAATCTGAATATTTGCGGGGTCTTTGGATGAGAGCATATGTAACTGTAAACAATATGGGATCTGCATGTGGGTGACAGCGATGCTGAAAATGGAGGAATTTTGAGCCTCACATATGTGTTGCCTGCTGAATTGGAGTTCCCCAGGTTTCCTTTTTAGAAACAAATCTTGTGAGATCAGTTTCCTTTTACTTGCAACATCAGAAACAAGATGAGTGAAAGCAAGTAGAGCATGTTAACACTTGAAAAACAATCTTAAATTGCAGGAAATTCATGAGCTGCTTAATGGAGAAAATGACAAAAACAAGTTTTAAGGGCCATATGATATTTTTTCTTGAACTACCTAGTTATTATAGAAAATGGTTTATGTGTGATTTTGCATTTCAAATTTGAAACATTCCAGAAACAACATATTATATGTAAATAAAATGATTTTTTTTAGATATATGAAAAAAGGGTGAAGTATTGATGAATCAGGTTTCTCTCAAATGGGAAGAATACAAACGAATTAAATATTTTCAGTACAACTTCCCTTTTTACATGGTGTAATATGCCAACTTGATTTTGCCTGGATGAAAAATTTCTGCAGATGCTCAAGGTCATTCAACATTTTATATGATAACTTTTCTCCATTCAGAAAAATTATGAAGTTTATCATTTTGGCCTATAGCATAACAAGCTCATACCTGCCAACATTGGAAAACCCCAAATCAGGACACAATTGCTTGAATTGCTACAAGTGTTTGCAAGGTGTTCGTGGGTGGGGTGGGGATGGATCCAATAAATTCGCGACAGTTGGCAAGTATGCAATGTTTTTTGGGGTTTTCTTTTTTTTTTTGGGGGGGGGGGTACAAACAATAATAATTTTACTGGAAATTTCAAATAAATGGGATAGTAGAGCCTCTGATGGGAGGGGTAAATATCCTATGTCAGTGATGAACATTCAACACCCGCGTAGCCAGGATCGACTTTAAATGGTTGACTCCGGGGTGGGGAATGACCTCTTATTAGTGAAAATAGGCTGATTTTTCAAATATTGGCATCAAAAACGGGGTTTTCCCTCCACATACCCCTGGCTATGCGCATGTTCAATTCCAATTCTTAATCACAATACAAGCACTTTTTTCTACAGACAGCTTTCAGAAAACACAGGTACCTGCAGATAAGACAGCTTTCAATGAAAATTAATTAAAAAACATCTGATTTCAGGAACTCTGCATTCTTGTTGAACTAATGGAATATTGAATCGCTGCAGGGAGAACCTTGTTGCAGTTGTGTTTGGTTATATATCTGATTATTGGAATTGAATTCAACTTGACCTTTCCATAGATATATTGATTATAGCCTAGCTCTGGCCATTGATATTCTACACGATAGTGTCTTTGGATATTTTGTGATTCGCTGCATTTAGACTAGTTTGCAGCCATACAAGTTTAGAAATACAAGTGAATAAAACTTGGAAATGTTTGAGTAAAATAATAAATAATAAGAAATGTTATGTCTTTTTGATCACAACTTCAAAAGTTCATGGCAAATTTTCAATAATGCTTCAGTTTAAATTCTAATAAGCCTAATTCTCTTAAAAGTAGTACGAAAACCTGCATTATGTCAGAAGGAGTGCCAACTTGTATCTTTCCATGTCAGCATTTTATAGCAGAATTTGTTGCAACTTGCTTTAACATCAACGTATAGGGCTCAAATGTATGAATAATATTCACTGTTTGGGTCATTGACGATAGAAGCAAATTTCCCTGATTCCATAATCAAAGAGTCTCAAAGCTCTCACAATCAGATGCAAGATACCAGAGGTAAAATAACTCACCTTCCAATCCAAGATGGCCACCATCTCGTAATCTCGTAAGGTTTACAAACATTACACAGTATTCAAAATGAGAACCAACATGACTTTATAAATTCCTTGGACTCCACTCACCTTCCTCAGTACTATCCATATTCTGCTGCTTTTTCCAAAGCTGAGTTTGATTTTTTCTTTTAGTTGCAGTTTATTCCTTTATCTGAAATGATATTAAAATTGAGAAAAATAGTTTAGCACATGCAAATAAAAGATAAATATACTGATTGTTGTATTTGATGTTATAGACATCTGTTGAAACTGTAGGGTATGCACATAGTAAGGTATCGAGAGAGGGCCTTTGAGAAAATCATGGGCTAAGGCTAAAAATTGGCTTAATAGATAAGAAAAAAACACTGATCTTTCTCACACATTTTTGAAATCCTGATGTGCCAGCATTTACGACTTCTGCGCCAACGGCATGCTATACTGGAACATAATCTTTATTGAGAAATAAAAATAAATATACAGGAACATTCATCAGAGGCAATACCATGCAAACACTTACACCTCCCTTAATGATGTGATTAACTTAATGGTTATCAGTTTGGTGAAAACACTGTATGTATACAGTACAGACAAGCTCAGAAACATCATCGATAAAGCAGACATTTTAACACTACCTGCAACTATACATCCAAGTTCTACACCAGGTCCTATTACACCACAAGCTTTAAACCCATAACAGAAACGAATTTACATTCAGCACCACACAGCTAACACCTATAGCGTATCTAGGCTAGGATAGGTAACATATGAATTTACATTCAGCATCCTTAAGTAAACACCTTATCTACAATTGAAGAAAAAATGTGTCGACACTTTTTGGTATACATCTCAATTATTTTCAAAGTTTCCTTCACTTCTCCACTCAATGTTGGATAGGGTCAATTTATACTCAGCCTCCTAACAAAATTTTTGCTACCAAACATTTTGTTGTGACATCAAACTATGGGTGGCCATAGTGTCAATAAGGTGTCAACAAGAGAAAGATGTCTACAAAATTGATAAGGGTGTCTATTACAATGAAAAAAGGTGTCTAAAATACCCAAAAGAGTGTAAAACCCATAACATAAACCCATATGTAACCAAAAACGACACGTGAAATCAAGATAGGTGTCTAAAACCAACAACACCTATGGCAACCCATAGTTTGATATCATGACAAAATGTTTACTAGCAAAAAATTTGTTTGGAGGCCGAGTATAAATTAACCCATACTAGTGCTATTATATGAGTCAACATTGAAACATTGGTGGAAGGGAGAGATATTGGGAGAAAATGTTTTCTTTTTACAATCTCATAATTATTGCAATAATAATTGCTTCTCCTATAAGGTGCCACACCACAAAATAACTTCCCATTGACTTATTGAACAAAATGGCTAACCTAAACACACCTGAGAACTCAATAATAAAGCAACCACCCGAGAACTCAATAATAAAGCAACTGGTTTCTTCAACACTGGCTTTTTTTAATTGATTATGATCTCTTTTAACAAAGAAAAAGAAATATGTACATCATCAAAGCAATTTTTTTTAGATATGGTGCGTTGAAGGTTATTAATACCGCCCCCATCACTGATAGCCAACTTTTGTATTTCAAGAATCAGCATTTTTGGGAAAAGAATTAAATTTCATCAAAGTACTCTGGGGATCAAAAATGGCATCAGAACAACTTTAAATAAACCTAACTCTATGATTAGAACAAAAAATTGACCAAGCATATTGCTCTTCTACACTTTTTGAGGTCCTCATTTAGGAAAGGGCAGTCAATTTTGCCGATTTTCAAAACGGACACATGCCATTAGATCCATGATGAACTCATGGTCTCTTCCAAGCTCATACAAAAGTACCAACCTGGATAGCCAGAAATGGCTAATCTATGCATGCCGGCCATTGCATCTTTGAAAAGATGCCGAAAATAGAAAAGATAGCAAGAAAAAGAGAAAGTGAAAGATGGCCACTCTCAACACAAATGTACAATTTACTCTTAGCCCTTACTTCGTGAGAAAAGAAAGCAGGAATTCTAATCTCATGCCCCGATGCAAAGGCTTTGATTTAGTGTAGTGGACCCATAAATACTTGAATGGAGCCAAAAGAAAGAACTGGCCCATTCCAATGACTTTTTTCCTTGATTGTAGGCTAGACTTGGCATGGCAAGCGAAACCTGTGACAACATGTATAGACTGGGAAGCATGTGCACATGCATTTTGGCTATAAGCATTGAAAATTTAAGTCACATTCAAACATATCATGGGTTTTTTTAAACTTTAAAGGTGCAATTCCTGATTATGGTTTGATTATAAGCTTATCTCTTCCGTATACAAAGATATGAACACAAATGTACATTAAGTTATTTGGACTTAACACATCTTATTATGCCATGTTTAACAGTATTGTTTTGTAAGGGCCACATAGACCCTCACTCATCAGAAACACTTCATAACAAGGCATAATAAGATGTGTTAAGTCAAAATAACTAAATATTTTATGCTCCCTTCTTGGTTGAGCACTTTACCTTGGATGTTTCAACTGAATCTTAAAGTATGAACACAACTGTATGCTAAAAATGTACATCTTTGTCAAAATTTGTATACAGATGTGTGGGTTTATTTTTGTTTTGTTTTGTGTGTATTTTTTTTTTTTATAGGAGTAGCAATGTCATCAAGCTTTCACAATTCTTACAAAGCTTCATTGCTTACTGTTTTGCAATTACTGTTTCATTAATGACACATTTTCTCCTTTTTTTCCTCTCAAAAATGCAAACAAATCTACCAAAATGGTTTCGCATTTGTAACACATTGGTCAATGTTTCTTTCTAACCAAATCTTATTTTTGATGGAGGTGACCTAAAGGATGAGGCTGAGGATGGATCATCAAATTGCCCCTTTATACAACTTGTGTAGATACAAAATTGTGTAGATTTGTCCCACATATTCTGGTATAAGCAAATGGTATTGGGTCATTCCAATCTCAAAAGTCACAAACGTTACCAAAATGTTACATGTTCTTGACTTTAAATTCGAATGAGCTTTGGATATCTTCCAGGTATGCAGCAGCCCTTGAAGACAACTCAAGCTTATTCAAATTCAAGGGCAGGATCGTGTAACATTTTGGTAACATTTGTGACATTTGAGATTGGAATGACCCTATTGCATTTTAGCCTGCACTGTTTAGGTCATTTTGTGACAAATTACAATATCTAATGAATTGACTTAAGGATTAATGACTTTACTGTAAATGTAAGAGGGATTTAATTTTAAGAATTTCTGGAGGTTTTCAATTTCCATGAATCAAAATATCTTGTGAAAACATATTGTTTTTATTGTCTATAAACATGCAGGTGACAATTTGCAAAAGAAATTTATACTGTGTGGTATGCTTACAGATTATATTCAATATCATATTGTTTGTTCAATTTTTATTTAGTTTTATTTTTTAATTCATCAAATGATTTTTCCTTCTTTGTTTTTGCAGACAACTGAGAACCTCCTGGATGAGACCTATGTGCTGGTTGAGTTGATCTGGTTTGGACTCCGTGCTTTCTGGCATGTAAGTAAACAGGGTTATTAGGCCAATAGCCAAGGGTAAATGATGGGGAGGGTTGACCTCCTGGATGAGACCTATGTGCTGGTTGAGCTGATCTTGATTGGACTCCATGCTTTCTGACATGTAAGTAAACAGGACTATTAGGCCAATAGCCTAGGGTAAATGACAGAGAGGGGTGACCTCCTGGATGAGACCTATACTGGTTGAGTTGATCTGGTTTGGACTCTGTGCTTTCTGGCATGTAAGTAAACACTGGTTTTTCAGGCGGATGTGCCTCTCTGAAGTAGATATTGTTGTTGTTGGCCCATATTCATGAAACACCGCTATAACTCTAGTTGGCTGCTATCTCTTTGTATACCTGTCAAATTTTGACAGGTATACAATAGGTTAGCAGCCAACTAGAGTTAGCGGTGTTTCATGAATATGGGCCGTTGTTGTTAAAGTACAAACTCAACTTAAGCAATCTGATATGCCTCTGTCTGGCTGATATAATATAAAATAACAAACTACACCATGATTTATTATAAGATAGTAAATTTAGGGACTACGGATTTCTAACACGCAAATTTAGTGTACATTTTACGTATCTTTCTATTGGCGCATTGATATTTACAATATCACAAAAGTCATATTCTTAACATTTCTTCAAAAAATAACAAAAGTTCTCCAATAGGGATCAATTTTATTATATTATTCTGAATCTGCTGGGGTTCACACGTGAACCCCATTCGTAACAAAGTAATTTAAATTTATTCGAGGGACTATCTTTCTACGAATTGAAATAACTGCGGGCGATACTACGTATAAATACTAGTTGAATTTGGTGATGATGAGGCATGCCCTGTACAAAATCGAGTACAAATATAGTACAACATTCCTAAGGTGCACATTTGGAACATCATTTAAGTACAATTTGAGTACATTTATAGTACACAAATTTGTACTATATTTGTTCTAAAACTGTACTATAATTGTGTTCCAAATGTGCACCTTAGGAATGTTGTACTATTTTTGTACTCGATTTTGTCCAGGGTGGCCAACATCGTCTGAAAATATGGGCTAAAAATGATGTTTTTTTATCTAAAATGAGCCTGTTTTGAGATAAAATGCGAAATTGAAGTATGGAAACAAATATTGCAATTCAACACCTAATTTCAGAACTAATTTAAACACTTAAGGGCCTACGTTTGTTGTAACAGTGCATTTTTGTCAAAAACTCAATAAATGAACCCATCAAGCAGCGGTGTCCAGTTTCTTTTCTGCTAATAATTTGATGGAAGTACACTTCTCTAAGAGAATAGATAAAAACATATTTGCATTTCAATATATGCCAATTAATTTTGTTTCCACCTTTCTCATTTTTTCACCCCCAGATTCATCTGATCATCACATCTTTCTCCTTGTTCCAAAAATGCAATGATGACTCTCAGAAGATGTACCAGTAAACGGACTAAAAGAAGACCACTGACTCCAAACAAAAACCACAAAGATGGGGCAATTAACTCTTACACATGCTTCTCGTGATGTGCTATATCACAATTAAGTAGCATGGGTAAGAGATTATGGTCAAGAAATGTCATAAAATTGATGGAACTCTGTAGTACCGTACAAACATTCATTCAAAGACGTAACTGATTATTTAGTTCCTCACATTATGGGCTATTCCAGAAAAAAAGAAAATAAATGGTAAAACACTAAAAGTTAGTACCACAATTTCTCTGACATTGTAAACAAAACTCCAGAGTTCAGGACCCTATTGTATTTAAATACAACATACACCCTGTGTTTTTGTTTACAATGGGAACACTCCCTCATATTAAGTTGCGGTTGCTTCCAAAACATAATTCTCGTATCAGTAGTGTGAAAATTTCAAGTTTTCAAAATTTTTAGTGATATCTTCATTGGTTAAAAAAATCTTTAATTTA
>JXSR01S003497.1:56586-69907 GCA_000969725.1 Ophiothrix spiculata
ATTGACAAAATCTTTGTATATTATTTTGAACATTATGGGACCTTGTTAATTATAGTTGAGACAAAAGTAGACTAATCCTTTCGGAATTTATTTTTCCTATACACTGATTTCATCGACCATAATTGAAGATTTGAGGATTTCAATTATTTGGTCTTCATTTAGAAAAATTGCATAAAGTTCATCAATGGGAAAAAGCTTCACTTGCAAATGTTGTTTGATGTTCATTTGGGCATCTTTTTCATTCTAATAACATGGTCTTCAATTTTTCAGTCCATGCTTGCTTCTGCAGGTTCTTCTCCGAGCACAACATCTTCCTCCTGCATCTAAAGCTGTCATTTGATAAAAATTCCATCACTGTCTACCGTACCCAGGTTATGGGAAGCTGCTGATGGGTAAATATTACTATCTCAGTACCAATAGGATGTACTCTGATAATCAGAAGCACTCATCAAATAAAGTGCATTGGTTGTGACGATTTACCTGCAGCGATCATAAGTGGTTTAATCAGCAAGATCTATGTTCCAAATGGAAACTTTCGCTATAAAAGGCTGATTATTATAATCATTATTACTGAGGAGATTGATTCTGCTTAGAGCAGAAAATAATCAGCAAATCAGAAAAGAACCACTAAAATGCTACATATCTAAAAACAATTTCAATATTTAATTAATTCCAAAAAATGGCAGCATATGTTCAAAGATGTATCCACAGAAGTCTCACACACTTCCCCTGACTGAATTGCATAATGTTCTTACATTTTGTAAGTTGTTTTCATTCTATTTTCCTGTATGCAATATGAATTTTACGCATCCCAGATTTTATGATGTAATGGACTACATTAAGCTGGGATGCATTTTAATATACTTATCAGAGAATCTCAAGCAATAGCATTTAAGTGCTATCAATAAAGTTCTTCACCCCTTTTAAACCCACAGAAAGAGTCCAGGATTTTCCTTGCGGGGGGCTTAAAGGGGCTTGGTGATTTGTGCGGGGGGCTTAGTGTCAAAACTTGTCAAAATTAGGCTGATTCTACCTGATTTTTGCAACTCTGCGGGGAGCTTCAGCCCCCAAAGCCACCCCCCTGGACACGCCACTGATGTAGTATATACATATATTGCTCATACTGAAGAATAATTTGCAATTTTATGGACAATGTTGGTTTCAGTGATATCGCAGGCAAGTTTGTTTATTCAAATCACGAGTTCTGGATTTAACACTACTGCTAATGTCTAGCACAGACTACCATAAGGGCAGGACATTAGCACCTGCCCACAGCCAATGGCGGGAAACTTCGGTGTCAGGTACGTAGGGCAAAAATTGAAAGTTACCTGTCCGACATAACAGGTAAAATTTTTCAAAATGTAATTTAAATATATACAAAAATGGCAACTTTTTGCAAAAAACACACAAGTTTTGAGTTTTTTGTGAGGCAAAATGCACAAATTTGTGGCAAATTTTGAAATTTTAGAGGTTAGGGCCAAGTGATGTTTTGTTTTATTACTTGTTAAAATTCGGGCAGGTAAATTTCTTGTCGGGCGGGTAACTTTGGATAGTTAACTTCCCAACTGGCTAGTACGAAAAAATACCAATATCCAGCCCTGGCTACCTTACAATACACCAATCATTCTCTTCACTCATTGATCATTGAAAGGAACTTTTTGGACTATTGATGGGTATGGATATGTAAAATCACAGGCTTGCCAACCTTTGGAAATCCAAAAACGGGACACTTTGGGAACGCGTAGCAAGCCCCTCCATCAGAACCATGTTACTTTTTAATTTGAAAGATTTTTTGGTAAATAACATGCCTTTTCTTCATTATTTTGGCTCAGAAATGTACATAAAACATAATTGATATATTCTGATCTGACAAAAAAATTTAAATAGTTTCATCATGCTAGTAATTGTATTTTTCTGTAACATTTTTGTATTTTTTGCAGTGTGGACATGCAGGAGGTCCCACATTTTAAGGGATTAAAAGTCTCAAATGCAGGACTGTCCTGTGAAATGCGGGACGGTTGGCAAGCCTGAAATCACCCATACTACAACACCCCTCCCTTAGTTCTATACACTCAGGCTGAAGCATGTTAGTATACATACTCCTTTCCCATATATTACTCAGATAAGCATGTAAATGAATGTAACTATGCCTCAAGGGTGTGCGAAAGCTCAAGTGGGATCGCTTACACACGTAAAACAGGAATAAACATACTACTTAAACATATCCTAAAAAGCTGGCATCGATTCACCAAAAAAGGAAGCATTGTGGCAGTTGTCAGTTCCCATGAGTTTTTTTTTAGCATAACAACCAAATAAACAAACAAACATGTTGATCTGATCTTATGTTTACCTTTTTATCCATTTAGGGACCATTCACAAACATTTGTTGGGGCCTGATGCAATAAAAAAAATAACATGAAAAAATTCAGGGCTCCCCCCTTCTTTATCCTCAAAATTTGTTAGGTCCCTTTTTCCCCCCAAGAAAAATAAGCAAATAATCATATCATACTAAACTTTCAGCGGTAAATCTAGGTTGATTTTTGGAGCCCCCTTCGGACCTAAAAAAATTTATGGGTCCCTCTTTTTGCATCAAGTCTTCCCTGCACAAATGATTATGAACGGTCGCTAATCAGCTAAAAAAACACTATATGCTTGTATGCTAATGTGACCATGCACCATATATGAGGTGCAAACACAGTCTATTGTTGGTTTTACTTTTATAAATTTTTGAAAATATCATATTATAAGGATTAAAATGACACATCAATGAACTTCACTTGACATCTACAAGTTAAGGTTTGGTCTGTCCAAGATTACTATGGGGTGAATGGTCAAACTATGATATACAGGCTTAAAGATTTGTTGAAGGTCCTTAGATCAAAGATTTGTTGAAGGTCCTTAGAAAAAGTAGATTTTATTCATATTTCTGCTCATTCTTTTTTAGATTAAACTGTGCAAATGTTTTGAAGAAAGCATAAATTGATATTGTGAATCTGCAAAAAATCACTATCATCAAATTGACATTTGCATATAGCACAAAATGAAGTATCCGGCTTGTTAATAATTTTTATTTGTAGCCTCTATGTTAACTGCAACTTTAACCCATTTTCAACCAAACTTCTATATTCAATTAGCTGTAAGTCTACTATGAAAAGGTACTGCATAGAAGTAAAATGTGCTTAACACATTATATATTTCTGAGACTACACAAATGCACCCCCTTACAGACACAAACATAGATTTTCTCTAATTTCTTTCAAAATGCCTTTTAACCCTACAGACACAAGTTTCAATCTACTAAATAAAGCGCCAGCACAAAAAGCCCGTAGATCTTTAGTGCACATTGTATTTACGTAACATTCAATTGAAAAGAGGCCACAAAGGGCGGATACAACTTGTATTTCTTGAATTCGGTTATATACAATGGTACAATGTAGCAACTTAGTTAGGCAAAGTAAAACATATTTATGATTCTCATCCATCATGCTTTATTTTTTTAAAGATTTTTCAAATTTCTTTTTATTTTGTGAATGTACGATTATAACATGTTCATATGAGTGGTGCTCTGGCAAAATGAGTTGAAAGTCGTGATTGAAGATTTTAAATAGTTGCTAAAGTAAAATATATGGTGAAAAGATAAAAATTTCGTTTTGTGACATAAAGCGCATTAATGCATAAGTGTGAAATTATTCATGGGTAATTGATCATGTTTTACTATCATACCCTATAGTAATCAGTAACTTTAAAATTGATTTGCGACATTTTTTTACTGCTGGATTTTGAGTGGACTGCCTTGTGTTTCAATCTCTAAATGAAGATTGTAGAAAGAAAGTATTACATATTATATATCATTAGAAAGCTGAGATTTTAGAGAATCAAAATATGTCATCAACTCAATTTTGAAAATTGTGACTTTCCGCTCATTTTGCCAGAGCACCACTCATATGATATATATTTTCAAGGTAAACTTTTTTCCAGAACCATGAAAAATGTGAAATGCAGAATTTGAGTTTTGAGATCATCAGAGGGGTCCAACTCTCAATATAAGAAAATAAAAAAGAACTTTCTTTGGCAACATTTTGCTTAAAAAAGCCAGATGAGAAACATAAAATTATGATTGCTTGGCCTTATAAAATGCTTTTGAATTGAATTAAAATGTTAAAAGGAAAACAATACAAAAATTATACAATAAATAGTAATGTTATTAAATAAGATTAAGTACATGGGCAAAATTTCTTGTTTGTAATATAAACATCCGACAAACGTCCGGAAGCAAAAACTTCCAAAATTTAAATCAGCACAAATATTTTCTATATTTTCCCTGCAAACACTAGTCCTATTACAGTAAATACAAATATCTTTTCGATAAAGTGCTTTCACTTTTAGCACTTTCCACTTTGTTGTTATCATCTGATTTAAAACACTTACAATGGAATCAAAACAGTGGCACCTGGTTAATTTTCGCAGTTGGAAGGAAGGTTGATGCTGATTCATTGTTAGAGAGACTCCATCGACTTCCAGAGGAGAAGAAAGTAGTTTTCAAGATCTTGCTCTATGTTAGATCTTGTCCAAATCCCGGCCTCAACCAACCCGCGCCCCACCACTGATAAACCTCCACTCACTGAAAGAAACCCCTTTTTTGGAGGGTTTTTTTTTGGCAAAAGAAACTATATGTTCATTTTATTTTATAGTTCCAGCAAAGAAATAATGGTAGTTGTTTTAATTGTAAATACTACTATAGGCAAATGTTATTTACTCAAATTTATTCTTATAATAACATATGCATGGTATTTATTCTTATTTCATAATGATGTTGGCATCATTTATTCACGAGTATTCTAATTGTGGTATTTACAGGATTTCCACAAATTAAAAGCATTCATTGAAGAATTATTTCAACCCCCGCAAATACTATTATAAGATTCAAAAGATATAAACCTTGCAGTTGAGAATATTAAATACCAACATTACTCTGAAAGCATAAATGAAATTCACCTCTAGTGTTTTCTTATACATTTCAAGAAAACAAAATACATAGTAACTTCATTGTTATCTTAATCCTGCAGAAATAAGTTTTAATATTTTAATATAATACCGTACCTCAACATACTGAAAACTCCTTAAGCATTTTTTTTTTTGCATTTATGAAAACTCAAAGCGAGAAAGAGAGGTCACAGAGGATGCATCTTTGTATACAATAATTTTTTTTATTTTCTCCCTCTTTCTCTCCTCAAAATACTTTTTTAGCCTAGCAGAAACATATTTTAATCTACATCATATAATGTTCTTGCCTTGTGTATACATGTTTATTGTATTTAAATGCAATATATAAAAATGAGGAGGCAGTGGATAGTGCATTGAAGTCAAGCACATCTTTCCTTCATTTTTTATTTTCAAAATACCTTTTCAGCCATGTTGGCACAAGTTTCCTTCTTCTCAAAGTGTACCTCCACAAAAGCATCCAGACATTGAATCCTCATTGTATTCGTTTAAGGTCAGTTCAAATAACTATTTTGGAGAGTTAAGATCTACAAGGCAGTATTTGCACTGACAACAATCCTTGTTTTCAAGTATTGATTTGATTTTAATGTTCCAGCACATCTTTGTTTTCAAGATCGATTTACTCTGGCGTTGGACTCACTGTAATTGTTTAGCAAGACAAAGGGATCTTTCGCAAGAAAGTGACAACATTTTTAAAATGAAGACTAAAATATTAATCTACTAAATCAGATATCTAATTTTAAGTATGCATTGTATTAATGCAACCTTTAAGCAAAAGAGGTCATGTAATTCACTTACGGTAACATACATTTTTCTGTATTTTCTTTTTTCAAATGCCTGTCCAGCATTAAAGACAGAGGCTTTAATCTTGTTAACCTGTAAGCAAGAGAGGTCATGTAACTTGCTTACTGTAACATACATTATCTATTTTCCTTTTTTTTTCAAAACACACTTTCAGCATTGTAGACAGAGGCTTCAATCTTGTTAATATATTGCACAAAATGAAGTTTCTGACTTGTTCATAATATTTGTAACCTCTTTTTTGGACTAAACTTCTGTATGCAATTAGCTATCAGTCTACTATGAAATGCAGAGGTAAAATGCAGGCACATAGCCACAGGGGGGGTGACCCCCCACCCCATTTTCAAGCCCCCCAAAAGTCCACAAAAATTCCCTAAATGTCCACCAAAAACACGTATAAAGCACCAAAATACGTAAATGTAGATCGTTTCTTAATAAAAATACTACACAAAATGCTTGGAGAACTACTGAAAACCATTTTTTTTCTTGTCACTTTGTCAAAATCACAAAAATTAGTTAAGGGTCAACCAAAACGAAACCTTTTCCTCCAAAAGGTCCACTTTTTGAACCCCCCCCTCCTTTTGAAAAAATCCTAGCTACAGGCCTGGTAAAATGTGCTTAATATTAAGCACATTTTACCAGGCTGTAACACATTTAATAGAATGTGCTTAACACATTTAACATTTCTGAAACTACACAAATGCACCCCTTACACATCCCAACATAATAAGTGTTTCCTGTTACAGTTCAAAACGGCAACATAGATTTTCTCTATTTTCTTTCAAAATACCTTTTAACCCTACAGACACAAGTTTCAATCTACTAAATAAAGTGCCAGCACAAAAAGCCCGTAGATCTTAGTGCACGTAAGTACACGTTGTATTTACGTAACATTCAATTGAAAGAGGCCACAAAGGGCGGATGCAACTTGTATTTCTTGAATTGGGTTATATAAAAAGGTACAATGTAGTATTTTATTAGGTGAAGTAAAATTATTTATGATTCTCATGCTCCATTTTTTGAAGATTTTTCAAATTCCTTTTTATTTGGGGAATTTTTGATTATAACATGTTTTTATGATATATATTTTCAAGGTAAACTTTTTTTCCAGAATCATGCAAAATGTGTAATGAAGCATTATTTTGAGTTTTGGGATCATCAGAGGGTCCAAGTCTCAATTCAAGAAAATACAAATAAAGTTATTGTTTTTGTTGGACAGCATTTTGCGTAGAAAAGCCAGATGAGAAACATAAAATTATATTTGCTTGGCCTTATAAAAGGCTTTCAAATTAAATTAAATGTTGAAACAAAAACAATACAAAAATTAAACACAATAAATAGTAAGATTAAGTGCATGGGCAAAATTTCTTCTTTTTTTCAATATAAACATCCGATAAACATCCTAAAGCAAAAACTTTAATTTAATTCAGCCAAGCCCGTAGCCAGGGGGGGTGCGGTGGCCCCCCCCCCCCCCAAATTTGACAGTTTACAAAAAAGGTCCACAAAAATTCACTAAATGACCACAAAAAACACACCTAAAGCACCAAAACAAGCCAATTTAGGTCGTTTTTTAATAAAATACTACACAAAATGCTTGGGAAACTGCTAAAACACTACTAAAATTATTTTAGAGTCGACCAAAACGGAAATGTTTCCTCCAAAAGGTCCACTTTTTGAAAATCCGCACCCCCTTGAAAAAATCCTGGCTACGGGCCTGTATTCAGCACAAATAGTTTCTATATTTTCCCTATAAACAACCTTTTAGTATTGTGCAAACACTAGTCTTACTGCAGCAAATATAAAAATCTTTTTGTAAAAGTGCTTTACTACTATTGTTGCTGGATTTATTTCGTGAACGCGTACTCAAAGTCAGTGCGTAGACGCGAACACAACAACCTTGAAAATGTACGCTCGCGTCAGAGACCACTGTGTATTTTGTACAGACATGCGTTCACGAATTAAATCAAACAACAATAGCACTTTACTTCTTTTTCTAGCACTTTTCACTTTGTTGTCATCATCTGATTTAACATGATTACAACTGATTCAGTGCCACCAGGTTAATTGTTGCAGTTGGAAAGAAGGTTGATGTTGATTTATTGTTAGAGAGACTCCACTGGCTTCCAATGGAGAAGAAAGTTGTTTTCAAAATCTTGCTGTAAATTTGATCTTGTTCAGATCCCTCGACCAACCCCCACCACTGATCAACCTCCCCTCACTTTTTTTTGCAAAAGTAACTATATATTGATTTGATTTCAATGCTCAAGCAAAGAAATAATGAAATAATGGTAGTTGTTTTAATTGTAAATAGTATAGACATCATGTTATTATTCAAATTTATACTTATTATTCTGCATTGTGGTATTTATTCTTATTTCAAAATGATGTTGGCATTTATGCAAGAGTATTATAAATGCTATTTTATAAGCATTGTGTTATTTACAGGATTTCCAAACATTACAAGCATTCATTGAAAAATTATTTCAACCCCCGCAAATACTATTATAAGTTTCAAAAGATATAAACCTTATAGCTTGAGAATATTAAATACCAACATTACTCTGATCTCATAAATGAAAATCCCCTGTAGGATTTCCTTTTACGCTTCAAGAAAACAAAATACTTAGCAACTTCAAAACATTATTTCAAAACGTTATTTTAATCCTGCAGAAATAAATTTTAATATTTAATACAATACTGTACCTCAACATACTGTAAACACCTTCAGCATTTTTTAATAAAATTACTCAAAGCGAGAGAGGTCAAAGAGGATGCGATGTATCTTCATATACAATTCTTGTTTTCCCCTTTCTCTCTCCCTCCTCAAATACTTTTTTAGCCTAGCAGAAACATATTTTAATCTACATCATAATGTTCTTGCCTTGTGTATACATGTATATTGTATTTAAATGCAATATTTAAAAATGAGGAGGCAGTGGATAGTGCATTGAAGTAAAGCACATCTTTTCTTCATTTTTCATTATTTTCAAACTACCTTTCAGCTATGCAGGCACAAGTTTCTTTCTTCTCAAAGTGTACCTCAACAAAAGTGTATAGAGAGTTAAGATCCACAAGGCAGAATTTGCACCGGCTACAATCCCTAGGTCAAAATGTGTCAAGACATGACAGTGCTTTTTATCTATTTGGCATGTGTGCAAAATCATTTATCTTGGAAGACCCATTAGATCTTGAAATCTTTATTTTCGAGACTGATTTACTCTAATGTTGAACTCACTGTAATTGTTTAGCAAGACAATGGGATATTTTGCAAGAAAGTGCAACATTTTTAAAATAAAGACTAAATATTAATCTACTAAAATCATCTATCTAATTTTATGTATGCATCGTACTAATGCAACCTTTAAGCAAGAGAGGTCATGTAACTCACTTACAGTAAGGCCAAAGAACAAAAGAACTCTGTCTCAGCTTCTGGCGCATAGGGTTAAAAAATTTACCGCATTTCTTTTTTTTCCCATGCTTTTTTATTTATTTTTTCTTACATCAAGAGTGACCTGAAAACGTAATAAAAAAAAAGATTTCTGCGTGCGCTTAGCTTTCTTAACTTGAATAAAAAAACTTCAACATACATTTTGTCTATTTTCTTTATTTCAAAACATCCTTTCAGCATTGTAAGCAGAGGCTTCAATCTTGTTAATATAGTGCCAATTCTACAGCTTAATACGTGCACATTGAATTTATGGGATGTTAAAAGCAAGAGACCATAGAAACCTGAGAACCTGAAGTTTAAAGTGTCAGGTTGCTTTAACACTGCTTCTTTTTAGATAAATAGTGATCTTTTCTAATAAATAATGAAGATAAAGTATGTAAATGTTTTCAAAGCTATCAATGCATCTTATACCTTAGACCCTTGAGACTTGATTTCTGGTTTAGCGTAACATTTTTATCAGCACTAAATGAGGCAAATTTTTCATTATTTAGACACAATTTCATTTCAAACTAAAATCAACACCTCCTTTTCATATTCATGTAATAAATGCTCACTGTAAAAAGTGTGTTTAGAAAGTAAAGGCAAACACTGTTTAGTCAAGAAAGTGTTTGGAGTATTGACAATGATGTTTAGAAATCAAACATCAATGTTTAAGCTAAATGACACTATGATGTTAAATATCAAAACATGTTTACAAAGTGAAGGCAAAAATGTGTTTCCTTGCTACACACAGTTTTTACAGTGAGCTGTTACCACAGAATTAATTGAAGAAAATGTTCAAATGAAAAAATGAGGTAAATATGAATAATTTCAAGATTCTTGGAAACTTAACACAATGTGGCAATTTCATAACGCGGGGGGGGGGGGGTGACTGTAAACCAGAAATCAAGTCTCAAGGACCTTATGAGGTGAACTGTGTTCTTCTTTTTTCAGAATTTGTGGGAAAGTCTTGAATTTTTACTAAGGTAGTCTAGAGCTCAAAAATGTTAATGTCATTTTTGAGGAAACATTAAACCAGATATTCATACCTTAAAAAGCCTTGAGTGCAAGAGAGAGAAAAAAAAAGAGAGAGTGAAAATATTTCTAGCAATGAAAAATGTCTTTTTTCCCTTTAAAGTACACTTAGTATCCTTTTGACTCTTAGCTTACCAACGTAAGGTTCTACAGACAAAAGTTTCCATCTACTTAATGTTAGACTTTAAGTGCACACTAATTGTATTTTTATAACATTAAGTGCAAGTGACATTAACCATATGTTTCCTCTCACTTTCTTCAAAAGGTCTTTTGCAACAGCTCTTGAAACAAGATGTGATGCTCTATTAGGCAAAAAGAAATTGAAAGAAAAACCCATGGAAAGGGTTTGAAGATGTGGAATATAAAACATGAGCTGAGTGTGTTATAGTGGATTTATATTTGTGTCACCCTATTTAAAGTTTTCGGGGCAATTCCATTTATTCTGAGAGGTCATTTGTTTTATCGATCAACTCAGTAGAATTTACAGACTTACGGAATTGATGGGTAATGTTCAAAATCAACGGATACAATATATTTCACTATAATATGCAAAGCACTTTAATTAGTATCATTAGTGTTAGAGTGTGACACTGCAGTTTAGATTGTGTATTCTACATCATAGTTTTGAATATAATAGTACACAACTCGGTTGTTTTTTCAACAAATATATAAAAGCTACAAATATAAAAGCTACAATCAAAAATTATCGCCTCAAACCAGTTCAATTCATTAGCCATAGCCTATCTACTGTAGTAACAATTATATTTATGCAATTATTCAGTCAGCAAAAGCTACAAAAAATCAACAAGCTGTTGCATCTACCCATGCAAACAAAGACATGTTTTCCCTTGCTTTTTATCAATCACATACAAAATTTATGACCAAGTATCTACGATATGTGAAGAGGTCTTCTGAGCAGACAGTTTTGCCGCCCTAGCTCCAGAGGGGAGGGTCTCCTCTTTAACACTTATTACCAATACACCATGCACAGTACTGTTTTGCACCCGGGTTTTGCAAGGGGGAGTCATAAGAGGATAATTCAAAGTAAATAATTAAGTACTAGTTCAATTCAAGTGAGCCGTATTTTCACCTGTAGAGCAAAATAAAGTTTACTGCATTTTTGGCTCGTTTGAGATGGACATGCACAAATTGACAAAATTATTGAATTAATCTTACAGCACAATAAAACCTGTCAATCAAAGTATGGGATCAAGTCTAGGCATTTTGCTTTTGCTTGTGTAAACACAAAAGGATTGTTAAGGATTGCTATTTCTCAAGTGGGAATTATCTATACTCCAGTGAGTAGAATCAGTAAGGGCCAAATTATAGTCCGCCTTCAAACAAAATTTTTCCTACCAAACATTTGTTCGTGACGTCACCAAATATTTGCCATCGAATTAAAACTATGAACGGGTAACAAACATTGGTCCAATGTATATGGCAATTCAATAACATGTGCAATCTAGCGCAAAGTTTTATTTGGTCTCAACTCGGTGTTGAATTTATTTTATTTGGAGTCACTTGTCATTTTGACGTCATGACCAAATGTTTGGTAGGAAAAATTTTGTTTTGAGGCCGACTATGATTTGGCCCTTAGGGTGAAAACATAGTCGGCCTCCAAACAAATTTTTCGCTACCAAACATTTAGTGTGACGTCACCAAATATTTGCCATCGAATTTAAAGTATGAACCAGTGACAAACATTTGGTGCAATGTATATGGTAATTCAATACATGTGCAATCTAGCGCGAAGTTTTATTTGGTCTCAACTCGGTGTGGAATTTATTTTATTTGGAGTCACTCGTCATTTTGACGTCATGACCAAATGTTTGGTAGCGAACATTTCGTTTCGAGGCCGACTATGTTTTCACCCAAATGGGTTAACAAAACATTTTACAAAAGATTACAAAATGTATTGTTATGCATTTACAACACATTTGAAATATCCTAATGTCTAGCCTCATGATAAGCAACTACATAAGTGACCTTCCTCCCTGGTACTGAAGCCAACCATTTTCAGTATTTCTTCGTAATAAACAGACAACAAAGACAACAACATGATTGACGTAAAAGCTCCTTAGGCAGAGCTGAATATGACGCAGATATATTGCTTGGTCATCTTGACCCATGGCATCATTTATCTATGCATATGAGGGGGTATCAAAGAAATGGCGCCAGAAACGAAATTTCATTATGAGATACTTTTAAGTATCTCATAATCTTTGTATAGTCAATGTGCAAAGTAACACATTTCTCCCACTTTTAACTGACTGTCTACAGATAGTTATTGTAGGGCTCCTCTCTATTGAAAAAAAATTATATATTTCAATGAAAATCAACATTTTCAGGTCGGCCATGTTTTATTACCCCATCGTGACATTATTTGTGGACCGATTTCCATAATTTTGGTATCAATGGATAAAGGAAACCCTACCCGTTACAATGGTATCAAACAAGTAAACTTTGGTGGTGCCAAAAAGATTTACTGGCCCCTGTAACCCTTCAAATAAAAACAAAATTATGCCGCAAGTCTCAACTTTTCTCCATGCAGCTTATGTTTTAAGCAGGTAGGTAGATGACATCAATCACCACCTGTAAAGAAAGTAAAACTACTTAGGAGACAATTTCTGCACCATCATGTACATAAAGACAAGTGACTATTCTGACAAAATGCCATTGGTATAGCTCAATCCCTTCTGGGTAAAGTTAAAAACTTTTTGATACCCCCTCATACAAAGTCAATTTCTTGTAACCATTTGAAACAATGAAACAGAAGAACTGAACTTTACTCATATACCCTATCCAAGAAACACTCAATGATTAACCATCTGTCTGGCGGTATTTTTTAAATGGTATTAGTAGTATATCATGTGACTTTACGCCAGGGTGGGGAGGGAGGGGGGGTTAAGGAGCAGGAGCAGGATTCCGAATTTTGACGAGGACGAATTTTAAAAATCCTGCTCTCTGATTGGTCAATGTGCGCGATGTGGGCGTGGTTTAGGTTCATCATAATGGGCGACAACCCCTTAAACACGTTAAGAGTGGGGAGTGAGAGTT
>JXSR01S003498.1:2077-14077 GCA_000969725.1 Ophiothrix spiculata
AAGAAAAGAGTCAAAAGAATAAACTTGTTCATCTTTTGTCTGCTACATGTCAACAACACTTCCCATCAAAATCACACAGGTTTGTAAAGAAAAGATTGAACTTGTTCATCTTTTGCCTACAACATCATTCCCGTCAAATCACACAGGTTTGTAAAGATCATCTTATTGAAAAAAATGAAACATCAATATTTTGTGATAGTGACACTGTGTCATTTTACCCCATCAGGCATTTTGCTTATCCAACCCATCATCTCTGTATAGTCATCTTTAACTTTTATCTCATTGAAATCAATCGCTGAGCAAGTCAGGGGAGGGGGATGCGTACCATTTGACAAGCATGAATGACCGCAAAACTTCATAAAAAACTTTAAATGAGATATCATATTGATGTTTTCAAAATATACCTAGATATGATTTGCAAAGTTGAGAAAAGGGCCTTTCTAAAGCAAAATATAAGCTAAATTTTTCCTCGATAGAAAAGATTTTTCAAAAATTCCTTATTATAAAGGGAGAAACTTTTAAACCACTTTCAGCCAAACAGTAAATTATGCAGCATACTTGTATATACATAAGTGCTTTCACTTTTTCAGATAATATGCAGAAGCACTTTGAAGCTCTTGTACTTACAGGATTATGAAGTTCACAGCCTTGGTTCCCAAGATTCCTCCTGAGTATATCCCTACCCCACCCCTCCCGGTTGATGAAAGATTACCAACCTGTAACATACCTTGTCATATATACATACATTGACATGCCTTTGAGCATGTTATTAGGCAATTGGTGCAATATTTATCTAAATGATTTTCTAGGTGCTGTGCCCATTATTTTCAGGATAAAAAGTACATATTTTGCACAATTTGTGCTATGTGTATCATTTGAGTGACAATAGCTTTTGGGCAGAAATGGTTTTACAAATTGGAATTGAGGCTTATGTGGATATCAGAATGATTATTAAGGTTGTCAGGACAGAGCCCACTGGGCATATGTGTGTAGGAATAATGGGATGATTGCACAGAATTTTTAGGAGGAATTATTGCTGGGTCAGCTGCTTCAGAGTTCTTGTTTAAGGGCATTGGATTAATTATGTTTCACATCATCCCCAAAATGTTTTCAAACATTTCAAGATTTTTGCATCTGTCGCTTTAAATCAGTAACAGTTGTGATCCTGGTTTTAAGTGTTAGCAATATTGAGAAATCACTAAGAACTGTGACCACACTGTCAATAAAAATCATGATCCTGCTATCAGCAGTAGATAGCAATATGTAAATCAAAGATATGATCCTGGTATTAGCTGTAGAAAGCAATATGCAGATTTGATCATGCTAACAGCAGTAGATGGATCAAAACCCAAGGTCACCAGCTGAAACTTGGCAAGAGTAGAGAGGATTGATGGGGGCTTATACGGGGTCATTTGATCAGTCTTCTTGAAGAAACCGATACTATGTACAAATCTCATATGTAATTACGAGTATGATGCAAATGCTCAGCTGGAGGAATGCCCTTTGACTTTATCACTTGTCATCGAGTCTTGTTTCATTTTTTCATTTTCCCTTAACTCATATTGTTTAAGTACCAATATGTGTGAATAAAAAATTATGTGGAGGCAACGTACTTAGATTCAATACAATTGTTGTTGCAATTCAAAAGTGAACCATCCTAATTTTACTTAAATAATTCCAGATAAATATGGTGCAAATGAAATATGGATGAGGTGGAGTTGTAAAATTCCAGGGGACAACTCATTAAATTTCCAGATTGATTTTGGGTTTGTATGCTAATCAATGAGGTCATGATCTAGGGTGATGTAAAGTTGGATGACTTATCGGGCAGAGAATTATGTCATCTTGCTGAGTCAACCAATTTTCAAACTGCATGTTAGTAACTGTGCCTCAAGCTTTAGGTCATCAATTGTTGAGAATTTTGATACGGAAATATCTTAATCAATTGTTAGAATTACCCAGAAATAAACAAAAGTTTATAGAGATTTTAAAATGTGGGTTTTATACCATGTCAAAACCATCTTGATGCTATCTTCAGTAGACAAGCAGTGATTTCATTGGTAAATATCATCTTTTGTATTGATCAGCTCCATATCATAAAGCTTGTACATCGTATATTCATACAAAATTTCATATGAAGCTTGGAGATGAAGCTCAATATGAAGTTTGAAGGCCTCACAACTAAAATAAGAAGTGTTTTTCAAATATAATGTTCCAAAACTAAATGCATTCTTGTGCTTGTTTTATGAAGGATGGGACTTACATTTAGTTGGGTATTGAGGAGAATGCCTCAGGTACTAATGTAAATTAAGACAGTCAATAACTTCTCTCAAAGGAATACACACTAATATGAAGTTTTGTATGTTAATCAATGAAGTCATGAACTTGAAGTATGATAGTAATAGAAGGTGATGTAAAGTTGGATGACATATAAAGGCAAAGATTAAGAACTGCATCTCTGAATCACTGTGATGAGTAACATGTTTCACCTTACAATCATACAATCAAAATTTAAACTAAAATCGGTGGCTTTGGATATACAAATAATACATTTTTGTGAGAAAGTAAAAACTTTTCTGCAATTATATATACCAGGAAATGTAAATGGACTTGAAAATGTGAAACAACATTACCAAATATGTATAGCAACAAGATACATTGTGTAACATTGTACATTTGATAATTATATTAGTTGTGGAATCCGGTTGCAGATTAAAAGCAAAATACTTGTACCAACACAATTGACTCTGTTATCTATTTCAGGCCCTACATGTATTACATCATTGCCATAAATGCCTCATTTTGCTATGTAGTTTTTAGATGTCAAAGAAGTCCATTTTGTTGATGTGATACACATACAAACAAAATTAAAAGTTGCCAGACATAAATCAAATTAATTTTACAAAAATATAGTATAGAAATAACTTTGCCAACTTTGTCCAAGTCTGACAAGTGTAGTTTAGCATCACCATTATAGAATATATTTGTATATGTAAACTATATTATGTAAATATCAAAAATTGTAATAAAATTAATGGCATTTCAGTCTTGACTTCATTTAAGAAATGTTACACTCAACCATTAATTGCTCTCATTAAGACGCCAGGATGCACATAATTAGTCTTTTCGAATCAATAATCCAACTAAATATTTCATCTAATTGATTACGGTTATTGTTTAAAAATATGTTGTTTTTTCTCTTACTAAAATTATTCTTCTTCAATCCAAGGTCATATTCAAATCAATAATAATCAGCATAAACAGCTTTAAGTTCCTTTGATTTCACCTGTACGCATCTCAAATCCTGCGTTTATACAGCTCATGCATGAACATGCAGAATTCAGCATGCTGTCACTTGTTTTTGTATTTTCTTTACAGATTTTTAAAAAATTTGTTTGAAATTCAAAATCAATATACTGAAATACATAACACTGATCTGATATTTAGCATGTTTCAACATGAATAATGATTTTATAAAGTTTGCTACAATTTTAAACCATAATGATATTGAATATTTTTCCTTTTAAAAAATTAATCTGTTTTATGCGAGCATCATAATTGGTCATGCGGCTTTGAATTTGATTATGATTTGTATTGATTGGTGCGTGTTTAATTACGTTTGAAACCTCAACACATGTTTTCCCCAGAGTTTTTCCTGTTGTCATGTATATACATGTTGCTCGTAGGCATGTGCACATGCATTTGGTTTTAAATTGATTAGCGGGAAAACATAAAAAAAAAACTTTGATGTATGGACGATTTTTAACAGTATTTGATCAGTTGAGAGTTAAGCAAAATCTCATTAAATCTTTTGTTTAATTACATTCTAGGCGCACCTCACTTTAGCCAAGAAAGGGGGATATATTATGTTCCGGTATGATTAGGTAAATTTTTTTGGCTTTTATCTTGCAAACCATATGACCTACACTCATGATATTTGTTAAGTTTGTCACACTTGGGCCAAAGATTTCCTTCCTGCAATTTGAGCTTAAAATATGCTAAGTACCTGATTTGTATAATTTATAAAAATGGGTTTAGTTGGCATATCTCACATACCGTTAGACCTACCTTCATGATATTGAGTGGGTGGCCTTAAACCTTAAGTAGTGCCATGCCACCTGTGATTCCTGCATGAAATATGCAAATTGAATATCTTATTAGCATAATTCATAAAAAAACTTGCCAAAAAAATTGTTTTAATCGGCAGCTCTTCTGAACTGATAATGCCCTGGTCACATTTTAGCAATAGTGATAAATGATACATTGATGCCAGTGGGACTGTGGCTAGCAAAAACCCAGCCCATTGCCAGGGGCGTAACCAGCTTTGACCGTCCGGGGGGGGGGCAAGACTCAAGAGCCTTCCCGATTTTTGTACTGGCTTGGGAAAAAAAATTAACACGCGCGTAGCGCGCGCAAAAATATATGGACAAATTTGTTTATTTTAGCTAAAAAACGCCTATTTTTGGATGAAATGATGGTTTCTTTCTTTTTTCTTTTCCCTTTTCTCTTCCTTCTTTTTCTTTCTTTTTCTCTTTTCCTTCGCCTTTTCCCTCTTCTTTGCCCTTTCTCTTCTTCTTCCTCCCTTTCTTCCCTTCCCATTTTTTTGCTCTCCTTCCCGATTTTTTTGGGTCAAGCTGCCCCCCCGGACACCCCCCTGGTTACGCCACTGCCCATTGCTATGAAAGTAAAACATATTCAGAGACCCGTTGATTTTTTCGATTAGCAGGACAAATTACATATGTTCCATTTCAAACTTTTATTGAGGAATTTTCATGAAGCAACGTTATTATCTTAAAATGGAAACATTCTTAATAATCTTGATTGATGAGCTTATGAATATTTTATTGGTTTTCAATCCATGTTTTGATAATTTTAATGATGTGCGCACATCTGAGATAATTAATTGAAATATACACCCGTTGTTCTAATGCTTGTGGTTCAACTTGTTATTAATGCTTCATGCAGTAGTATTTATCTGGTTTTGTCATTTTCTATTTGAAAACAACAAAAAGTAACATTATTTTGATAGAAGCAAAGTTTCTTGTCTAATGGAACAGATATTAATCCATGAATAAACATTATCTCTACTCTAATCAAGTCTCACTGATGTTCATTAAACCTTATGTTTTAGTGAATGACTCTATGTCCATCATTGTCAAGCTTTTGCCTATCTGGCTTTCTCTTGATTGCTGTTCTTATTGTTTTCTAATGTTTCTTATCTTGGCAGCAAGTTTGTGCTCTTATATATCCCCCATCTATGATATTCAGACTTAGTATAATTTCTTTCTTTATTTGTTTGATTTTGTTGGACCTGTTGGAATAAGGGCAGTTAGGGATTAACAAAACAGTCACAAAGTTTATGCACTCATAGCTATTAGTTTATCTACACAAACTGTTGCTTAGTACATCATACCTAAATTAATATTTGGAGATGGATCATTTATGTCTTATTAATCTTAATCATTAGGCTACCCTGTCAATGCTGATAAATATTTCAATATATCAATCATTCCATCCGTTCATTTTAATTCTGGTAAAAGCTTTTTTCCTTCAAATCATATCAAAATTTCCAATTAAAGATAAGCATGTTTGTACATGTTAAATATTGTTTTTCTTATATGTTTCTGTTAAATAAATTAAAGCGTAACTGGGTCCGGTGGCACTTACGCCCTATTGATTCCAATATGCGTACATTTGAACTCCAGTAAATGGTTTTCTTCAATATGTATTAAACTTTGATTTGGTTATAGTAAAAGTTACACACCACTAATCAACAAAAAAATAATTTCTTGTTTTATTTTTGTCAATATGAAAAACAAAACAGCAGGCAGTAAGAAGCTTCTGTTGTTTGTGGGGTGGGCTTTTCAGGTAGAGTTGGTCAGTTGGTGTATAAATCAGCGAACTATTGGTTTCTTAAATGTTACTTTGAAAGTAATGTGCACTTATGTACTTCCCATCACAGCTCCTCAATATCACTTGGGTAGATGAAGCAAATCAGATATTATTTAGCCTTAGGATATGTCCATTTTGTCAAAAGTAGGGCTAAAACTCAGGCACATCACCATTCCAGTAGATTTGGACTTAGTAGTGATAAAACTCAGGATCTACCACAACTTAAGGTGGTATGAAAGGCAAAATGAAGTTGCTCTGACTGAGATAAAAATAGGCCTGTTGCAGAGATCTAAGCAAAAAAATCTTACCCATTCCAAAAGTTGAGCCAAATCGGACAAACGGTTTTTGAGATATTGCTGTTTAAAGTTTCTTTGTATTCTATTGTTTTTGCCAATATATTGATGAGGAAAACTGGCAAAATGGGCTCATTAATATTAATTTTTGCCAATATTTTTCCAATATTTTATGAATAAACCTTCATACTACTTTTACCTTTGATAATTTTAACTTGAAACTTTGCCAATGTGTTTCTATGACCTAAAACTTTAATGTATGATTTTCCCGCCCATCTAATTTGCATATTTGCATAATTAATTAGCTTTTTGTATAATGCTCATTAATTATGCAAATATGCAAATTAGATGGGCGGGTAAATCATATGTTAATGTTTTAGGCCATAGAAACACATTGGCAAAGTTTCAAGTTAAAATTATGTAAAATAAAAATAGTATGAAGGTTTATTCATAAGATATTGGTAAAATATTGGCAAATATGAATATTAATGAGCACAGATAGCCAATGTTGCTCATTAAGTTTATCAATATATTGGCAAAAATGATAGAAAACAAAGAAATTAAAATCAAGCATATCTTGGCAACCATATGTCCGATTTCCTTCAAACAAAGACCATTTTGCTCAGTGTTTTAAGCTTTACTTGTTCAATGTAATCAAGTGCCTCTAAAAGCAGTTTCTAGTTTCAAGAAACATCCTTTTGACCCACCTTAACTAGAACACACAAAAATGTTTGAACTTGTCCCTGATGATGTTGCATGCTTCAGGTAAACATTGCTTATTTGTGCATAAACGGTGTGTTGCGTTGTTATCATCATTCAAGTGATAAATTAGTAAACAATAGAGTTGATTTGTAAATTGATCTATCAGTGGCTCAAGCAATTAGCAATGTCATTGTTACAACAAATCTAGAGATTGCTCCATGATCTGTAAGGATGCGAGTAGTGATGCAGAGCCACTGATGCAGATACCACATTACCATTGATGCATCGCTAACCAATCCATTTGGATGCAAGGAGGTGATGTAGGTTGCGTGATGCAGGGTCATTAATGGAGATAACAGGGTTTCATATTTGTAATTATGACAACTGTTTGTTTATCTTGTCATTGTTATGAGATGGGGAGGTTGCTCATCAGTTGGTATAGATGCACTGATGGAGATGCCATATGACATTGTTTTTGCTCCCTATTTGGCATCATGTTTTATAGGATCGCGATAGAATCTTTTCAAATGAAACTGTGTCATCTCATAACATTTGCTTATATGATGGAACACCCTTTGAATTGAACATATTTATTCAGAAAACCTGTTGAATCAGCCTTAGTTGTAAAAGTGTAAATTGTTGATCTGGAGAAACTGGATCTTGGAAAAACTCTTTGATATATCACATGGCATATTTTTAAAGCTGAGAAGGTTTAGGCATTAAAGGAAACCCTGGCAGCAATGGCTTGTACATATATGCAAAGTGATTTCTCCCCTTCCATTTGCCTTCACCTTTCCCTAAGGAATTTTCTCTTTCACTAAGGCCAAAGAAAAAAAGAACTCTGTCTCAGCTTCCCGCGCGCATAGGGTTAAAATTCGAATTAAAGCTGAGACAGAGTTCTTTTTTTTGGCCTAAGCAGGCATGATTTACAATGAGTGAGTTTAATGGTTGAAATTGAATCAAAGTTAAGGCCTGACTATCTCTTGCGGCGGCAAATTACCGGCCAAATGGCCACTAGGTGTCATGGTAGATCTAATAATACACGCAAGATTTGACGCAAGATTTCATACGTGTAAGAGTAAGATGTAAAGAATGCTATGAACAATCAATTATTTAGTGATTTCTACAGGTTCTAACTTGTATGTAAACCATAGTGAAGTTAACCAAGTACATTGTATGGCCAATATCATAGTACTATTATAACCCAGACAGGGTGAGGGGAGGCTCAAATATTTGATAGCTCACCCAAAAAGGGGTGACTTTGCAGATTATATCAATTTTGATTTTATCTTTTCCATCTGTTACAGCATTTTCTAAGCTTTAAAATGACTCCTTACTTGTTGAAATTGATCAAGGCGATCAAAGTTTACAACAGAAAATCTGCTGGAAATTCTTATCATTTTCTTATTTTTTGCTGCATATATCCACCAGCTTCTTGAAAAGTATTATGTTGCAAAGACCCCCTTTTTGGGGAAGGCCATCACATATGGCTTGGAATGATATCTGGGCTTTATAATACAAAACATTCAACATTTTGCCAAAGTTAATTTCCTTTTGCTCCAACTATAGGTGCCCAACCATTTAAATGAAGACAAGCAAAGATTGGAGCTACCTGTCTGTGACAATAATATACATATCAGGTAAGCATTTATTACTTTTTTACTCCATACCAGGTTTGTGACCATCCATTACCAAACTGCCCCCCCCCCCCTGGAAGATTCATCGACAGCAAAAATTCGCAGATTGCATTATTGGTTGTACATGTGAAGGTATTATTGCATGACCATCATGTTACGCACTCTTATTCAATCAAAACCAGTATAAGGGTGTGAGGAGGAATGTGCAGTGAAGGGCGTAAAAGTTTGACATCACTTATCGCATGGGGTTTTGACGCTAAGTTGCTATTTTGAGATTTTTGGAATATGGCATGTTGTATCTTGCTCATTTGTGGCAGGTATAAACTGAAATGGAGACTATTAGGTAAGAGCAAAGTTTGAAAACTATACAAAGATAGGAAACAGGTACAGGAAGTGACTACCTAACGGATGCCTTCTTGACAACAAAAGTTTGATGTGTTGAAGAATGGTTCTTTGTGTAGATAGGAGGATAAAAAGAGGCACAATTTGTTGTTTTGAATTTCTTCTGTAGTTAATGACTGGGCATGATTCTGCCTCATGTAAAACGGTTTTGAAATCAGCACATTTCTTACCTCACAATAACAAAAAAGTAAATATCAAAGTCAATTACTCTGATCAGAACAGTTAACTTTCAGCATGTTTGGGAAAAGAGTTTTTCCTTAATTTTTTCATAAAAGTGTTGGTGAAAAATATCTTGTTGCCTTTCTTAGTAAGATGAATGTCCTGTATTTTGATAATTAACAGACATATGATCAAATTTCAGTATTAGTTATCTGTTAGCCAAAATTAAATTACCACAGATTCTCAAACTAAGTGATCAAAATAGTTACTTATTCCTCCAGTTTTATGAACATGGACCTTGGCATCTGTACTTACATTTTTCCCCTAACTATGCCACATACAGCAAGCTCACAGAACATTAATCTGGAATCAAGACACAATTTGCAATTCTATTTGATTATGATATGGAACTTTGATGGCGGGCATGAGATGGATCGCTGCTGATGGCTAGCTCAGAGCTAAACGGCCAGCATGACCAGCGCTGTTATGTTGCCTGGCCTGGCTGCTAGCGGCTGGCTAATTTGCAATCTATTTAGTAGCTATGAATTATTCACCAAGACAGTGATTACCATTGATTGTACATTGCTTTGCTTTACAAGTTTCAACAAGTTGTTTGAAAAAGATAGCAGATAGAATGAATAAAGAAATACTAGGGGTTTGCATTATGGCTGCCCTAGCTCAAGTGAGAAATGGTGAAATCTGATCACTATTTGAGCCTGACCTTCATCCACAAATTTTTGAAAAGAATTCCTAAATCTTGAACCATTTTAAAACAATAAATTCATATATTATTATAAGAAAAAAGTTCTGATCTAATCCTTTTGCAAAATCCCTATTTGAAGTAAAAAGTAGCCAAATCTTGGATCTTTTGTACCCTAACCTACCCCTTGCAAACTTGAAGACTTCATTTGTTGTAGCATAAGTAGACCTTTCACTGTTTCAGTAGATATGGAGGTCTACTTAGACTTAAATTTAGCAAGCATGTTTAACAGGATTTGATTCTTTGATCACGCTGAGAGATTGAGCTCTGTCAGTCCCGGGGAATGTCAGAAACATCCATTGGTATTATTCCTTTCCTTCCCTTCTTCCTACTTTTCTTCTCTATCTCTCGTCCCCCTCTCTTCCCCATTTTATGACCCCTTTTACCAAATGGTTGGAAATCTGCTCCTTCCCAGGCTTGGCTACTGCACCGTGATATGATATAGATCTCTTACATGAGAATGAATATTGAAATCTGACAAGCTCAATACATTCATGCATATTTATACAGAGTTCCTCTGATGTTCCTTTGATATTCCACCTTGATCGCAGAACTTTGTTGTGCAAATATCCACTGATGTCACCTTGAAACAGGGAACTTGGTTGTGCAAATGATAAATGTGTGCTTACTCTCACTGATGGACCAAAATGAGAAAAAGGTCTTCAGAATATATATGCAAGAAAATGATCTTATTGTTTGACATTCAACAGCTTTATGATGACAGTGAGTATTTGACAATGTGACATAAAGGATGCTTCCCTTACATGTGTTTAAGTGTCACTAAGAGTTAATTCAACATTGATGATTCTGATATTTGATCTCACAAGCACACTCTGATCAGCACACTGGCTTGTTGTTTTATTAGACTTGGCAAGTCAAGAAAGAATGGACAAGATTTTTGGAATTTTTCCTTTGTAAACTACTTAATTTTCTTTTTAGCAGAACATCAGAACATGAGACGGATCCATAGCAAAGTTGTTTTAGTTGCAGACCTGTAGCCAGGATTTTTCAGAGGGGTGTGGGTTTTTCAAAACGTGGACCTTTTTGAGGTAAAATATTTGTTTTGGTCAACCCTAAACTAATTTCAGTGGTTTTGGGATAGTGACAAGCGAAGAAAAAATAAAGGTTTTCAACTTTTAAAGTAGTAGTTTTTGACCTATAAAAATAAACTCTTTGGACCAATGTTTCGGGAAATTTATCAAAGTTATGTTTCTATGATCAGAAGAGTGTTTTTGGATTAAATATAAATAGGGTTAATCAAGCCGGTAGCCAGTGGTTGTTTGGGGGGTTAAATCAAACCCACTAAATTTGCAACAAAAGAGGAAGAAAGGAGAAAGTAAAGATGAGAGGAAAAAGACCTGTAAAAGGTCTGTGGCTGATGTTCTGTTTTGTCTGGGTCTAATTACTGGCTATGTCCCAGCTAATGATCATTTTCTGGGTGGATTTTAAGGATCAAAGGGGCTGGTAGCATTGTGGTGGGGACTTTAATGAGTCAAATTATTTATAATTGCCTGATTTTACATCTTTTACAACTTTTAAGAACGTTTTTGGAAATTTAGCCCTGAAAACTACATTCTGGACACACTACTAGTAGCTGGGAAACAAAATGACTGAAGAAATTGCATCGGGCATGAGATTAGAATTCCTGATTTCTTTTCTCACGAAGTAAGGGCTAAGAGTAAATTGTACAATTGTGTTGGGAGTGGCCATCTTCCTCTTTCTCTTTTTCTTGCTATCTTTTCTATTTTCAGCATCTTTTCAAAGCATGCCAGCATGCATAGATTAGCAATTTCTGGCTATCCAGGTTGGTACTTTTGTATGGATCTAATGGCATGTGTACATCACGGACCAACCGAGGTAAACAAACAAACAAACAAACAAGAAAGAAAAATAACGGGTGACCTACATTTAATGCTTGTTGCATTTTTGTAGCAACAAATCAAATATTTCCCTCAAAAAGAGATGGCTGATGTCTTTTTAATAAAAGTACACATGTACCCATGGCTCATACAGTGAACTTGACAGTAATTAGGAACAATAACATCCTCATCACCGTGGTGATACCTCAAGCAAAACAATTTTGTTTATTTTATAAAAAACGGATGACAGTGACTAGCGAAGATGATCAGCTATGATTTGAATTGGCCATTAGCAA